>JAULCF011153443.1:26026-39206 GCA_032361265.1 Devaleraea mollis
CTCGAAGCAGCGGGGTTCATGTTCTTCGCTTTCGCCGGTTACGCCCGCATCGCCACGCTCGGCGAAGAAGTGAAGGAGCCAGCGGTCACCATCCCGAAGGCCATCCCCCGAGCCCTGTTCGGCGTCCTCGCCATCTATCTCGTTGTTGCTGTCACCACGTTTGGGTCAGTCGACGCCGCGGCTCTGGCCTCAGGTGCTGCGCCTCTTCGTCTTGTCGCCGAGACCGCAAGCTCCGGCCTCGGCCCGATCGTTGGCATCGGTGCCGGCATCGCCTCGCTCGGCGTGTTGCTGAATCTCATCCCCGGCATCAGCCGCACCGGCATGGCAATGGCCCGCAACGGCGAACTCCCCCGTTGGTTCGCCCACGTCGACGAGAAGCGCTCACTCCCCTTGCGGGCCGAACTCACCGTCGCTGCGGTCACCATCACGCTCGTCCTCACACTGCAGATCCGCAGTGCCATCGCCATCTCTGGCGTGGCCATCCTCACCTACTACGCCATCACCAACGCAGCGGCGCTCACGCTCGATCCAGGCCAACGACGCTGGTCACCCGTTCTGGCATGGGTGGGGCTGGTGGGATGCGTCGTGCTGGTCTTCTCGCTTCCCACATCAGCGATCATCGGCGGTGGAGCCACCCTGCTCATCGGCGTTGTCGTGCGAGCGATTGCGGTACGAATGCCAACAACGAACTAGCGTCGCAACTGGCCCCAACCCGGAGACGTTCCATGACCTACGCACCTGACACTCGTCCGTACTACGACGCCGACAGCCACATCATGGAGCTGCCGAACTTCCTCAAGGACTACGCCGATCCGGAGTTCCGCGACGCCATCCCCGAGGTCAACTACGACGCTTCGCTCGTCAGCAACGAAGAGGTCGCCGTCATCGTGGAGCAGGGCGGTCGCCACTCTGCCGAGCACGTGCAGGCCCAGGTTGCGCTCGGCGATCGCTTGATCGAGTCGTCCAAGGAGATCCAGGCCCTCGGAGCGTTCGACAAGGCCGACCGCTCGGTCGCGATGGACATGCTCGGCTTCAAGAAGCAGCTCGTCTTCGCCACCCACAGCGTGGTCCTGCCGTTCCACCCGAGTTCGAAGACCGACCCTGCGCTCCGCTACGCAGCGACTCGCGCGCACAACCGCCACATGGCCGACTACTGCGCCGACGACGATCGCCTCATGGGCGTGGCCGTCATTCCGCTCGACGATCCGGCACAGGCGATCGCTGAAGTCGACTGGGCTCTGGAGAACGGCCTCGAATCTGTCTGGGTGCCGCACCGCGCCCCGATCGGTTTCGCCCCCGGCCACGTCGACCTCGATCCGTTCTGGGCCAAGCTCGCCGATGCCGGTCTTCCATTCCTCCTCCATGTCGGCGGCTCGCCGCTCCAGGCAATGAAGTCATGGACCAACAACGGCAGGGCAGCGGTCAAAGACTGGATGGGTGGCGGAGAGAACGTCCGCACTAAGGACGCAGCACTCATGCACCAGGTGCCCGAGACCTTCGTCTCGATGCTGGTGCTCGATGGTGTCTTCGAGCGCAACCCGAACCTGCGCGGTGCATGCGTTGAACTCGGTGCCAGCTGGGTTCCCGAGATGCTCAAGCGCCTCGACGCCATCACCAAGATCTACAGCCGAGTCGATGAATCGGTTCGCTTCGAGCGCAAGCCGTCAGAGCAGCTCAGTCAGCAGATGGGGTTCACTCCGTTCCCGCATGAGCCGGTGGCTGAGTTGATCGAGCAATCGAACGACGACCTCTACCTGTTCTCGAGCGACTACCCCCATGTCGAGGGCGGCCGTGACCCGATCGGCAAGTTCGACAAGCACTTGGCCGATGCCAGCGAGGACACGATGACCAAGTTCTGCAGCGAGAACTTCCTGCGTCTCTACCCCGAAGCTCGCGTCAGCTGATCAGTCAAAGCCTCGGGAGTCGACAGCGGTCGATTCTCGAGGCACATGACAGAACCGGGTTACTCCGGATCGGTCGAGCTCCACCAGCTACGATCACCGCTGTGGTCGAACAATGCTGTTGCTGGAGCGGCCGCATCGGCCTCGCGCTCGTGCCTGCGTGAGCAAAACCGATCGCCGCTACCCCGGCTTGCCGCCACGCCCGCCCGGCTGGATCCCCCATCCGACAACTGCGGCCCGGTCGTGGGCCGAACTCGTCGAGACACTGCAGTCCGGCTTCGCATTGGTCGACACGTCGTGGCGACTGGGCTACGTCAGTGACCGCTTCCTGCCACCGACCGGGCCCGCCGACGACCTCGTGGGATTGCACCTCCACGATCTCCTGCCGCTCGTCGCCGATGGCCATCAGAGCCGACTGAAGTATCAGGTGACCCGCGGACATCGCGTGGCGTTCGAGCATCAGCTCACGGGACCTGGTGGCGAGCGGCATTGGTACCGGGTCATGATCGTGCCAACCCGTCGGCTCGGAGCTGACTTCGTTGCGATGGTGTTCACCACCGACATCACGGCGACCAGCAGGACGCTCGCCCAACTCCGAGATGCCACCATCGGTCTCACCGAGATCGAGTCAGCGTTACATCGCCGTCTCTGTCGAGATGTCCACGACGGTCCGATCCAGTTGCTGACCGTTCTCGTGCTCCGACTCGGATTGAGCGATGCCAAAGAAGCCGAGGAACTGCAGCGTGCCGCCTCCGAGGTGGCCAAGATGCTGCGGGATGTGATCGAACGCTATTCCCCAGACGTGGAGACCACCGGGGCGACACTGCTCGAACAGTGGATCGAGCCTCTGCTGGCCGCTTCTGGATCGACGGTGAACATCGATGACCAACGGGCATCGGAGTCCGGGCTGCTCGAGCTCCAGGCAACGTTTGTGTTGATCACCCAAGTGATCAATGAGGCAGCAAACCCACCGACCCCTCGCTTCATCCACGTGGTGATCTCTGACGAGCACGACGGCGAGCGCATCGTCCTCACGCTTCAGTCCACCCGCCGCACACCGGTCGTTGGCCGCCTCGCTGCTCAACTCGGAGCCATTGTCCACCATGCTCGCTCCGTGGGCGGCACGCTCTCGACATGGCTCACCGACGATGATGTCCGAACGTTCTCGATGTGGATTCCCAAGCTGGCGGACCCAACGACTTCTCCGGCTGAGTCATTCGAGATGTCAGACTCCCGAGTCCCCTCGTCGAACAACGAGTCGACACTCCCGCCCCTGAGCGACCAGGCGTGGCGAGAGATCGCCGATGAGGCACCGGAGCGATTGTGGGAGACCGACGGCGAGGGCCGCATCGTCTTCACCAACCCTGCGTTCTGCCGCATGATCGGAGCCACATCGGAGGAGATGGTGGGTATGGCGAGCCAAAGGATCATTGAGCTCGGCACCATCCCAGACGGCGTGCTGGACCGGCTCGATTCTGGTGAGTTCATCGAAACCCAATGGCGCCGCGAGACCGACCCCGGCGACCCAAGACTCACTGATCTGCGGGTCTCACCCCGGCTCGGCCCAGGCGGTCGATGGGACGGCTTTCTGATCACCGGCACCGATCGCGGCGACGTCGACCTCCTCCACGGCATCCATCTCACCGCCATCGCAGCTCTGTCTGCCGCTCGACAACAAGCGGTCGAAGTGCTGATCCATCACATCGAGGAACCGTTGGCCGGCTGCTCGGCATTGATCGCAGGAATCGAACAGTTCGAAGCCTCGGGCGACGACTCCCTGCTGTTCCAGCGGATCAGAACAGAGCTGACCGCTTCGCTCGGGCGAATCAAGACAGAAACAGATGTGCTCGCCAACCCTCGCCTCACGATCGATGATTTCGACGTCGCTCTCGAGGAATCCCTCGGAAGCGTCATCGACGGATTCCAGCTGGTCGTGATCGATGAGAGCGACGGCTCTCCTTCACCCGAGATCGCCGACGTGTTGTTCCGGATCGCTCGCGAGGCCCTGCTCAACGCCGTCGTTCACGGCGGGGCACACGGCGCCACGATCGAGCTGTCCAACGGAGAAGGCGGCCTCCACTGCACGATTCATGACGACGGGATCGGCGTGACGCCTGAACAGCTTCAGCATCGCCCCGGGCATCTGGGCACCCGATCGATGGTCGAACGGGCGAACGAGCGCGACGGAACGTGTCACATCACGGCCCATCCAATCGCCGGCACTCTGGTGAGCGTCTGGTTGCCCCACACCATCGACTGAATCCTGCGGCCACGACGCTCGTTGTGACCGATGCGACACGGAGTACCTTGTCGATGTGGACGGAGAACTTCGCGCACCTCACAGCGGTGCAGAGCGACGTTGTGTGACGGCGAGGCATCGTTCCGCCGTGGCTTCATGACGACCGGTGGCTCGGGTCTTCCGAGCGCTGCGCAGGGCGCACGCACTTGGGGCGAGCTCGTCGAGACCATGCATGGCGGTCTCGCTGTTGTCGACAACAACGGCCGTTTGATCTTCGTGAGCGAGCGCTTCCTCCCTGCGCTCGGTTCGCCAGAGGATCTCGTCGGCTACGAGTCCCAGCACCTGATGCCGGCGTTGGCACATGGCGATCCCCGACAGCTCAGACAGCAACTCGACGCTGGCGAACACATCGAATTCGAACAGCAATGCACCTCAAGCAGCGGTGACACGCGCTGCTATCGACTGACCGTGGTGCCGTCAACCGAGCTTGGCGATGGCCTCCACTCCGTGGTCTTTGCCCGCGACATCACGGTGATGAGCCAACGACTCAACCAGATCCGTGACGCCACCGCCGACCTCACCGAGGTCGAAAATCACCGCCGACGACGTATCAGCCGCGACGTTCATGACGGACCTGTCCAGCTCTTGGCCGCCTTGGCGATCCGCCTCGGCATGAGCCCCAGCAATGAAGCCAAGGAACTCCAACAGGTGGCTTCTGATGTGGCGTCCACGCTTCGGAACGTCATCGATGACTTCTCGCCAGCCATCGATCGAACAGGTGGTGAGCAGCTCGAGGAATGGATCGCTCCGCTACTGGTTGGAACAGGGCTGAGGGTCGAGGTGATCGACCATCGCACCGAGACCTCTGGCCTGGCCGAAGCGCAGGCGGGCTTCGTGCTTCTCTACCACCTCGTTCGCGCCCTCCGAGACTCGACAACGAAGCGCACGATCACGCTGCGCGTCAGCGATGACACAGGGGGCGAGCGGTTCGTTCTCACCACGCTGTCGAAACCGCCTCAGGTCGTTGCCGGCGAACGAGCACTTCGACTCGAAGCAATAACCCACCATGTTCAGACGCTCGGAGGGACACTGCACCATGAGCTCGACGACCACAATCTCCGCACGCTCTCGATGTGGATTCCCAAGCTCTCGGCCCCCTCGTCACCACCGAAGCAGCCGACCAATCCCTCCCGGACGTCTCGCTCAGGGCAGCAGCACGATGTAGCGAGTCTTCCCCCGCTGACCGACTCGGCGTGGCAAGACATCGTCGGGGCCGCGCCGGAGCGGATGGCCGACCTCGACAATCAACTCAGAGTCACATTCGCCAACGAGATGATGATCGCAGGCATCGACCTCCCGGCGCACGAAGTGGTCGGCATGACCAGCGGGGCGATGCTCGAACTCGGAGTGATAGATCCCAGCGCCGACCGCGGCCATCTCTTGCGCCGTCTGCAAGCTGGAGAACGGCTTGAAACGCACTGGCATCGCTCGGATGCCTCTGGTCGATCCCGGCGGATCCAACTCACCCTGTCGCCTCGATTCGGTGCCGATGACACGTGGCAGGGTTTGTTGGTCGCCACCGACGATCGTCACGACATCGAGCTGTTGGACGCGCTCTATCACACCGCTCTCGCCGACCTCACGCTGGCCCGCCGCCTCGCGACCGAGCGTTCCGTCCAACTCCTCGCCCAACCGTTGGCGAAGAGCGAGGAAGTCGTCGAACTCATCGGACAGTTCGCTCCGAGCAGCGCGGACCCCGAGGCCATGCGAAAGATCCAGGTTGCGCTTTCCACTGCGCTGCAATCGATCAGCAACTCGAGCAACGCGTTCACGACGCCATCACTGTCGATCACCGACATCAACGTTGCGCTCAGAGAGTCGCTCGGAATACTGCTCGATGGCTGCGATCTCGTGGTGGCTGACTCCACCGACGCCGCGCTGCCGAAGGATCTCATCGACGTTGTCTTCCGCATCGCCCGAGAGGCGGTGAACAACGCGCTGCTTCACGGACGAGCGGACACCATCCACGTCAGCCTGGCGAGCGTCGACGACGGAATCAACTGCGTCGTCCATGACAACGGAATCGGCATCAGCCCCAGGGACCTCGAGCACCAGCCCGGCCATCTCGGCACTCGCTCGATGAAGGCTCGGGCCCGCGAACGCGGAGGGGTGTGTCGGATCGAACCGCACTCGGTGGTCGGCACGGTCGTCGACGTGTGGCTTCCCAACGAACCACACCAGCGTCGCCCAACTGACCGGCTCACCACCGACGTCTGAGCCCACTCCGCTTCTTCAAGCTGGCGGCAAAGCGGTCACCCAGCTGTCGCTGCGGCGAGAACATCGAGCACCTTGTCGATGTCTGCGTCTTCGATGACCAGCGGCGGGCAGAACGCCAGGCTGTCACCGATGGGTCGACACACCACCCCCATGTCGAGCATGGCATCTCGTACCGCAACGGTCTGTGGGTACTCGGTTCCTTCGGCGAGCTTGGCGGCCCACAACGCACCAACGCCTCGATAACCGGACAGGTTGCCGTCAGCGGTCAGAGCGGCGAGCCCCTTCGAAAGACGCTCACCGATCATCTTGGACCGGTCGAGCAGGCCATCTCGCTCGATGATGTCGATGTTGGCGATCGCTGCTGCAGCGCCACCCGGATGCCCGCTGTAGGTGAAGCCATGGCGGAACATGAAGTCCTGATCAGCTTCGAGCTCGTCACAAATCGCTCGGGAGATGATCACGCCACCCATGGGCTGATAGCCGCTGGTGACACCCTTGGCGAAGGTCATGAGATCTGGCGTGACGCCGTAGGTCTGGGCGCCGAACCATTCGCCAGTCCGCCCGAAACCACAGATGACCTCGTCGAAGATCAACAAAGACCCGTGCTGGTCGCACAGCTCACGGAGGCGGCGGAGGTAGTCGTCTTGAGGTGGGAACACACCGCCGGCGCCCTGGACCGGCTCGGTGATGACGCCGGCGATCTTGTCGCCGTGCTCGGCAAACGCACGGGCCGCTGACTCGATGTCGTCGGGGTCGATCTCGATGATGTGAGGAACCAGATCTCCCCACCCTTCACGGTTGGGGGCGATGCCCTGCAGTGACGTGCCAGCACCGGCAACGCCGTGGTACCCCCGGGTGCGGCGGAGCAGGATCTGCCGATCGTTGTCGCCCCGCAACTGGGGAAGTAGTCGCGTGAGTTTGAACGCAGAGTCGATTGCCTCAGAACCCGAACACGCCAGGAACACACGACCGTCAGGATGCGGTGAGACCGAGGCAATCCGGGCGGCCGCTGCTTCGGCAATGTCATTGGACCACGGGTCGAAGCAGTTGTAGAGCATGTCGGTCATCTGCGTCGTGACTGCGTCGATGATCTCGGAACGGCCGTAGCCCACCTGGCAATACCAGAGGCTGCCGAGTGCGTCGATGTACTCATTTCCTTTGTCGTCCCAGAGCCGCACACCTTCGGTGCGCACGACGTTTCGATATGCGTCGCGGTCTTTGGCCGGCTTGGCGTACGGGTGCAGCAGCTTGGGGATCATGATCGGCTTCTTTCGCTCACTGGGGTTGGTGCTTGCAAACAGGCTCGTCGGCACGTCACGGCTCGGCTCATCAACTGACAGTGTCGTTGAGGACCATCATGGACTTGAGGTCGGAGTGGAAGTCAAGGGCGTGGTCGCCGCCTTCACGGCCCATGCCGCTGATTCCGATACCGCCGAACGGGGCGGTGAGATCTCGCACGAGGAACGTGTTGACCCAAACCAGGCCGACTCGAAGCGAGCGGGCCACGCGGTCGGCTCGTTCCGCAGACGAGGTGAACACGATGGCGGACAGCCCGTATTGGGTGCTGTTGGCGAGCTCGATCGCCTCGGCTTCGTCAGCAAAGGTCTGGAAGGTCAAGACGGGCCCGAAGATCTCCCGCTGCACCACTTCGCTGTCGTTCGAGGCGGGTTCGATGAGTGTCGGCTCGTAGTGGAGCGAGCCGTCGACCATGTTGCCGCCACGCACGATGGTGTCGCCGTTGGCCCTGGCCCGCTCGACGAAGCCGTGGACGTTGGCACGGTGGTCGGGGTGCACCATGGGAGCAATGTCGGTGGTGTCCTCGCGGCTGTCACCAAGGACGAGCCCATCGGCATGCTCGTGGAACTTGGCGAGGAATTCGTCTCGGATCGATGCCTCGACCAGGATCCGTGTGCCAGCAAGGCACACCTGACCGGAGTCATCGAACTGCCAGGCGGCACGGTGAGCGGCGGCGTCGAGATCGCTGTCGGCGAACACCAGCAACGGCCCCTTGCCACCGAGTTCAGCGGTGAACGGCACGATGTTCTCGGCCGCGGCCCGACCGATGTGGCGGGCGGTTTCGGGAGAGCCAGTGAACGAGATGCGCTCGACCCGGGGGTCAGCGACCAGGGCGGCACCCACCTCTTCGCCGATGCCTTGCACCATGTTGTACGCACCGGCGGGGAAGCCAGCATCGATGGTGAGGTCGGCCAGCAACGCCGCAGACAACGGCGACCATTCTGCTGGTTTGTGGATCACCGAGTTGCCAGCAGCGAGCGCTGGCGCCAGTTTCCAGGTGCTGAGCATGAACGGAGCGTTCCACGGCGTGATGATCACCGCTGGACCAGCAGGCATGCGCTGCACCACGTTCTGCATGTTCTTTGCTTCCCACGAGCGTTCCTCGTAAGCGACGATCAAGTCGGCATAGGTGCGGAAATTGAGTGCACCGCGTCCAACGAGTCGCTTCTTCATCGAGTCGAGGAGGAAAGCCATGTCGAGTGACTCAACGGTGGCGATCTCGTGGGTGTTGGCCTCGATCAGATCGGCGAGCCGATGGAGCACCTCGGCCCGCTCGGCGACGGTGAATCGTGACCAGGCGTTGAACCCCGTGACTGCAGCTGAGACTGCGGCATCGGCGGTGGCCTCGTTGCCGCGGGCAATGTTGGCGAGGGGTCCTGCGTCCCAATCGAGGGGCGAACGGGTTTCGAAGGTCGTGCCGGACCCGACCCACTCGCCACCGATCAGGTGCCCAGTGGGAACCGATACGCCACCAACGTCAGCTCGTTGCGTCTCCGTCATCGTCGAACATCCTTTTCGGTTGCTTCGCCGTCGGGAAGTACTGTCTGGATTTCGTTCATCATCAAGTCATCCTCCGGACGGTTCGTGCGTTAGTTTGGTACCGAACGATCTCGGTTGCAAGAGATCTGATCGGAACCCATGGCCAACAACACCGAGCAGCAACCCCAAGACAAGACCACATCCGCCCCGACCGAGGACTCCTACCTCGAAGCCGAGCGCGAGGTTCGCTCCCGGCTTGCAGACCATGACCTCGAGTTCGACTCGAACATGGCGATTTCGAACATCTACCGCGCTGCGGCAGCGGTTCGGGGCGAAGCCGAGCGTGACGTGCTCGCGGCCTATCAGCTCTCTTGGGGCGGCCTCACCATCTTGTGGGTCCTCTGGGTGTGGGGCGACATGCCCACCTCTCGCCTTGCTGACGAATGCGGCTTGGCGAAGGGAACCCTCACCGGCATGTTGACCACCCTCGAGAAACGAGATCTTGTCGCCAGGCACCGGGTTGCCGAAGACAAACGCAAGGTGATGGTCCGACTCACCGAGACCGGCGAAGCGATGATCAGCGAGCTGTTCCCCAAGTTCAACGGCTTCGAACTCGAGATGGTGGCCGGGCTGAGCAAGGACGAACAACGTGAGTTGGCTCGGCTTCTTCGCATCGTCATCAAGAACGCCACAGGTTCTGATTGAATCGTTCGGTACCAAACGATTAGAGTTGCGGCATGACCTTCGCCGATCCCTATGTAAGCGATCTCGGTCCAGACAACGCCGACATCACCAGTCACGACACCTACGTCGATGGCGTTCCGTACGCCACGTTCGATCGACTTCGAGCCGAGGACCCCGTTCATTGGACTGAGGAAGCTGACGGCTCGGGCTTCTGGTCGATCCTTCGCTACGACGATGCACTGGCTGTCAGCCGCGATGTCGAGACCTTCACATCCAGCAAGGGCATTCGGCTCGAAGAGATGGACGCTGAAGAAACCGAAGCTCGGCTGACGATGATGGAGCTCGATCCGCCGGATCACACCCGTCTGCGTCGACTGGTCAGCAAGGGATTCACACGTCGCACCGTCGAGACCTACGAGGAACCCATTCGTGCCTTGGCTGCCGAGGTCATCGATCGGGCCATCCAGAACGACACGTTCGACTTCGTTCATGACATCGCCGAAGAGTTGCCGATGCGCATGCTCGGTCGCCTCCTCGGCACCAGCGACGAGGACGGGCGCAAGCTCGTCACCTGGGGCGATGCCCTGCTCGGCAACACCGATCCCGACTTCACCGACTTCCCCGTCGACCTGACCGACACCGACGAGTTCCGGATGGTGCCGTTCCGCTCCCCCGCGTCGATCGAGATCTTCAAGTACGCCCAGACCCAGGCAGAAGACCGTCGAGAATGCCCCGGCCACGATGTGATCTCGCAACTCCTCGAGCCGACCACCGACGGCCAACCACTCACCGATCTCGAGTTCAACAACTTCTTCACCTTGCTCGTGGCCGCCGGCAACGACACCACTCGCTACACGATGACCCACGGCATGTTCAGCTTCATGCAGCACCCCCAACTCTGGGATGCCTGGAAGGCCGATGCATCGCTGACCCCCACTGCCGTCGACGAAGTGCTGCGCACCAGCTCGGTCACCATGCACTTCCGGCGCACGGCCACCAAGGACATCGAGATGCGGGGCAAGCAGATCAAGGCCGGCGACAAGGTCGTCATCTGGTTCAACGCGGCCAACCACGACCCCGAGGCATTCGCCGACCCCTACCGCTACGACCTCGCTCGCTCCCAGAACGACCACATGACGTTCGGCCGCAACGGTCCGCACCTCTGTCTCGGAGCATGGCTCGCCCGGATGGAAGTCCGCCTCGTCTTCGAAGAACTCATGAAGCGGGTCGATCGCCTCGAACCCGCTGGTGAGGTCAAACGTCTCCGCTCCAACTTCATCGCCGGCATCAAGGAGATGCCAGTGCGGGTGATCCGATGATCGTCGGCGCTGCGCTGGTGAGCCACGTGCCCACGTTGGTGCTGCCAGAAGAGATCCGTCGCGAGATGAACAACGGCGAAGACACGACGCTGTTCGCCGGCCTCCACCAGTTGCGGGCCGAGAAACTCGCTCCGCTCGAAGCTGACACGGTCATCGTGATCGACTCGCATTGGGCCACCACGATCGAACACATCGTCACCAGCGCCGATCAGCGCACCGGCAAGTACACCTCGGAGGAACTGCCCCGAGGCATGTCTCAGGTGCCTTACGACATGCCGGGCGACCGCGAGCTCGCCGAGGCGTGGGCCGCCACTGCTGAGGGCAGGACCGACACGTGGATCACTGCCATCGACGATCCGTATCTACCGGTGCAGTACCCGACGCTCAATCTGCTGCCGTTCTTGCAGGGTGACGAGCGATGGATCTCCTCGGGGATCTGCCAGACCGGCGACGCCCAGGACTTCCTGCTCTACGGGCAGCTGTTGGCCGAGGCCATCGAGTCGATCGACCGGCGAGTCGTGATCCTTGCCAGTGGTGGCCTGAGCCACCGCTTCTGGCCGCTGCGTGAGTTCCGCGACCACGAGGGAGCAGATCCCGACCTCCACGTTCGGACGCCCGAAGCTGCGGCCGCTGACCGCCATGTGCTCCAGCTCCTGATGAGCGGCGACCATGCTGGCGTCATCGACTTCATGCCCGAGTTCAAGGCCCACGCGCCCGAAGGCAAGTTCGGCCACTACCTCACGATGATCGGTGCCCTCGGCGGCCGGGACTGCACGCTGACCGGCGAGCAGTTCGGTCAGTACGAAGCGGTCGCCGGCACTGGTCAAGCCCACATCTGGTTCGACTGCTGAACCTGCGACCCCTTGCTGGGGTCGGGTCCTCGCAGGTTTGACTCGCAACGACGCTCGGATCGGAACCTGCGAGGACCCGACCCCGTGAAAGATCGCAGGTTGTCAGGTGATGACCTTGAGCGACGTGGGTCCACGGAACTCGAAGCCGGTGAGTGCAACCGGTGGCGTCGACGGGTCGAGCTTCAGATCCGGGAAGCGAGCAAGGAGACGCTCGACGCCCACTCGTACTTCCTGACGCCCGAGCCACTCCCCCAGACAACGGTGCGCACCCAGCGCAAACGCTGCGTGGCTGCCCTCTCGGCGGTCGAGGTCGATCTCTGTCGGATTCGTCCAGTGGGACTCGTCGAGATTCACCGAGCGCAGAACTCCGGCGACCAGCGCTCCCTTGGGGATTGCCACTCCTGCGAGCTCGACATCAACAGTGGTTTGGCGAGTCACGGTGCCGACCGGGCTGTGGACCCGGAACACCTCTTCGATCAGACGACGCAGCTTCGCTGGTTCGGCCTTGACTCGATCCCGCAGATCGGGCCGTGTCAGCAGAACCCAGGTCACCAATCCAATGCCATCCCGAGGCTCGTTGATGCCGCCAGAGATCATCAACCGGACGTTGTTGACGATCTCGTCCGGTGTCGCCCCGCCACGCACAAAACTCTGGATCGCGGAGACGTCCGCTTCGTCCACGCTTGCGATGCGTGCATTGATGGCGTCGCCGAGCTGCGTCTTGGCTGCATCGGCCGCTGCGGTCAGGGCGGGGGCGTTCTCGAAGTTGGCGATGTCCCCGCACAGCCCCTCGCACCACGCCCACACTCGGTCAAAACCGTGATGGTCGAGACCGAGCACCGTGGCCAATGCACCAGAAGCCAGCGGCTGGGCGTAGTCGGTCATGACATCGAACCCGGCAGGGTCGAGGCCTGACACCAAGCTGTCGGCCAGCCCGACCAATTCGTCGGCTACGAAGGCGCCGCTACGCCCACCGGGCTGGAACGGCGGCTTCATGATGCTCTGCAGGCGGGTGTGGTCCGGCGGATCACACGTCAGCATGTTCTGGCCGAGCGCCCTGGCCAGGAACGACGGCTCGGTCGCAGCGGAGAACACCTCCGGGTGTTCCTCCATGTGCTGGACGTCGTCCCAGCG
>JAULCF011153444.1:0-15402 GCA_032361265.1 Devaleraea mollis
TAACGCTGAAGGTGTATGTCTTTATCCCGGAACGTTCCGTCCATACACAGCGCTACTACCTGATGTGGATCATTTGTTAGTTGGTCTATTCAAGGAAGCAATGAAATATGTACTACGCCTCATGACAATTCAAGGTCGTGCCGATGTGAACACGTATCTCATCACGTACATTCTAGCCTGTGGATTACCACTACAGAGTCAGTTTGTAAACCAGGACTCTACAATGGGTTGAACACAATGAGCATGTCCCAACCATCTGCGGTATCTCACTTTGCAGAACGGAGCATGGTATCGGTGTTCAAGAACTCAAAAATGGAGGCTAATGTAATGTAGGTGCGAGTGGAGGGCAGATTGATCTGGTAATCCCTGAAGCGATTATTCTTGTGAAATTATCATCGGATATAATTGCCATGGCTTGGGTTAAAGAAGGTAGGACCTGGGACAAGTATGGTTCAACCTACGTGCCTTTTATGCAAAATAAAAATAAGCGAAGATGTGTCTGCAGTTGCGCGTGTGTGCGAAGCTGGTCCGAGTCGTTCAAGTTCTCACCTTTCCATGGTGCCTGATGATGATTCTGAGACTGCGGGCTCTGTCCGGGTTGGCCGGGGCGGTGGTAAGAGAGAGGGAAAAGCTGTAGTCAAGGCTAGGGAAGAACATACATTTTGCCCTAGTGAAATGGCGAGGTTTACCACCGACACCCCGAACTTGCACAAGTTGAGGGAGGTGGGGGTGTCAATATTGGGAAACGTTGGGCATTTGGCTAAAATTGCAGAACTAGCCTTCGAGGTTTGACATGGGCCTGTGAAATCGTAGATTTCGAAGAACGCATCGAATGATTTTCAGATCGCGCTATGTCGTCAGCGGCATTAAGTAACTGGAGAGGGAATATAACAATGACTTATCAAGGAGCGCTTACTGACGAAGCAGATTGTCCTCTCGCTATGGTCCGATTCTTATTCGGCGAATAAAACTATTTGTTCTGTGTTAAGAACGGACTGTCGAGTGATATGAGGCTGAAAGTGCGGAACGTTATCGGACCAGAAGAATTCAATCCCGCTTTTCTGAAGGAGCATGGTGTGAAGTTGGTTGGTGGCAGGCGTCGTGCCGCAGTTTGACGAGGAGTGGTGGAGGTGTAGGCCGCAGAAATCAAACACCCCGTACTTCTGAGATATTCTACGAGGAATAGACTCAAAGTACCAGCATTTGTTGCGACGGAAGCTGAACGTCTTCGAAAGGATACTATCAACCGTTTCGATAAGCCAGATGGAGGTCGTGGTACAGACGTATTGAAAGGATGAGTTTGGGTTGGGTCTCTCCACGGGCAATTGCTATAATCTCTACCGCCTACCAAGCGAGCGCCTTCTCGCGGCGGTCTGGACCGGTTCATGAGCACAATCGTTGTCGGCAGTGTTGTTAGAGTGGTAGAGAAGTGTTTAAGAAGACTAATCGGTACCTGGAAAATACCAAGAGTGGAAATGCGATCATAAAGACCAACTTGTCTGCCTAGCTTTGGGAAAGATAACAATTTCTGGTGTGTTATTGGTTTTTTCCAGATTGGGCCTACTGCAGGACCATATGAGGCTTTGGAAGAGACGATTACGGAGGGTGGACAAATTTGTCGCGCGCTTCATTACGATTCGTTCGGCATGGTACTCGCACTTTGTCTCTACAGTGATGGATACGGGGTGAGACCTACTTTGGGTACTATAGACTACACACGGTCCATGCAGTTTTCTTCAGATGCATTGAACTGTGTTCCTGATTCTGAGGGGAGGATTCCGGGTGCTGTTGTGACGAAATCTGATGCTAACTACGACGGAGTCATGCCAGTTTCTGTGTTGAGGCAGTGCGAAGAGGTTTAAGATGGTGGAGGCTGTGCAGTTGCTATAGACGACCCCTCAGATGGTACTTCGTCGCGTGTTGTAAGGCATGGGCCGAAGTGTGGTGTGCTCGAGGGCGGCAATTTCTTAATACGCGATTGTTTATCTGGTTTCTCTCCGCGTTCGGCATAAAGATAAATTTGAGAAGCTGTAGTAAATGTGTTCATGCTTCCGTCGTGCTGTGTTTTTTATTATGTACTCTGTCCACCATGGTGGAAATGGCGTTGCGGCGCACCACGTTCCAAGGTGGGCATTACAGATTTTCGTCTGCCAACTGTACTGAAATAGTCATACACAGATTGGAATCATATTACTGTCCCGTTATCTACTCTGTTATTGAATATGTCAAGTTTCAGTGTCAGGTCGATCAACTGTACTCAAAATAAGTAACTAATTTACTGTTGTCAAATTTACAAAACTAACATGACATTATCACACTTACTAAATGCATGGCTCACAGAGGTTCACGGACGACAGGGTTCGCGACGATTCACAACTGAACGGCTTCATTTACCGGTATCCGAAGCGATGGTATCGAAGTTGACTGTCGATATCGTCTAATGGAGGCGACGAATGAGAGTAAATCGCACTTGAGATACTGGCATTGCCTATCAAGTTGGTATTGAAGGTGTCGAGGGCAACGGCGCGGAAGCTTGGGTCAATTGGCGAAAATCTACGAAAAATGAACAAGTGGTTCCGCAGAATTCCGCTTCATTTTTTTTGATACGTTTCATAAGCATGCTATTAAGAGTCATCACTCAAATTTGTGGTCGTGCCGACGACTGCCAACATGCCTTAAAGGCCCGGGCTTTTAAGTGCTTCGTGATCGTTATTATACCGGATTATGTTTGGGCCAATTGCAAAACTTGGTGTGATCTGCACACAAAAATGTGAAAGTACAGTTTCGAAAATCAAGTAAATTTCAAGGTCCGCGGCGTCAGGCAAAACATTTTTAGTGCCCACTTTTTGGCGATTTGGAACGTGGTGGGCGCGTACGATTCTGTAAACGCCTGACATCGTTATTTTACCGCAAAGCATTTGTCGGAGAAAACGTGTTTGACTTGTGTTAGTATCGAGTAAGCCCTGTCCGCAATTTTCAAATAGAATGGGTCGGGGAGACGCCATTCCCTTGTTCGTTAATATCGTCCATTTCCTCTCTTCGACATGTGATAAAATCGTACTTGCGGAGCATAAAATGCTGTCCATTCGACCTTGCTATATTTTCGTATCCCAGTGTGCGACATCAACGTCAATGCTCTTCGTTGTTTGTCATGCGGCTTGTTCTGAACTGTACAGTCATCTTTGGACGAAAATAACGTACTTGGAGGACGTTTTCTGTCAGACACAGGAGTATGACAATATAGGTTTTTTGAAATACGATATTTTCGTGTACAATGTACGACATTATCATAAAAACGGTCAACTTTGTTGCTCTAGGGAAGGATTGGCCCGACAAAAGTTTTACCCTCCGTCCCAGGTCTAGCCAGATATTCGCCAATAAAAAGTAAAGTTTTCCGATGTATCCGCTGATTCGTATGATTTTCAGAGGAAGCTGATGGTGCCAGCTGACATCACGCCTTCCTACGCACAGGCAATCCGGATTCAAAAAGAACCGGAGGAATTTATTTAGTTAAGAAGTTAGAAGCCGATAAGGCTAAATTGGAGGCACAATTAGAGGCCGCCAAGCTACTAAGGAACAACTCCGGGGAGTGTTCTCACCCCGTCGCCAGTAATTGGCCGGCCGGAGGTTTTCATATTGATTTTGCGAAAGCGCTTACTTGCGCACAGGAAAGACAGGAGTATTTCTCTTGGAAAATGGAGAATCATTGCGATGAGCGATACAACCATTTGCTCTCAGGGAATTTCGCCGACGATACCGAGGAGATTGACGCCACTGTACCTTCTCCCGCTAGTGAAAGTATTTCTGACACAGGCTTAAAGAGTGAGCCTGCTTCAAAGCCTGCACTTCAAGAGTATATTGTGCCAGGTTCCGGAGAGGCGGCACCAAAAACGAAGACATTGCATGACTGCAATAACAATGTGCTAGCTGCAGCTAACAAAGTCTTTGTAGGTAGATACATGTATCTACCTACAAATACTTTGTGAGGAGGGAGAAGCCCAAGGTGGACGACGAGAAGCGGGCTAAGTTGCCAAGAATCAAAGAGACAATTCACGTAGAGTTGCTAAAGGCTTTCCTTATAACAGGCGGATACCGCGTGGGACCAGATAAAAAGAGGGTCTTATACGATGAAATAACTGACGAGCATTTATTTGACATGTATAATATACATGTCAAATAACTGCTCGTCAGTTATTTCATCGTATAGGACGTTCTTTTTCTATGCCTTCCTGGTATAAAATGTATACCAGGAAGCGCATACTGAAAGAGGTGCCTCGACCCTCTACTTTCCTTAGATAAAAGGGCCTAAAGTGGCAAACCTCAAAGCCATTGACCCATTGCTGTGGGAATGCTGCTCAAAAATGTTGTCCGATTCTTTAGAAAAAGCCTTGACTATGAAGGAATTTTGGGAAAAAAGGAGGAAACAATGAGCTGACCAAGTATCTTGTGGAGGAAGTGGTGACATGCTCGGCTTTGAGGGAGCGTCTCCTGAAAAAACGACATGATGAAGATGAGTCCAAGACTGCTTTCGATTCGTTGAATTTATTAATGAATGAGAAAGCAGAGAAACTCGATCAGCGTTAGCATAACAATGATTATGCCGACAACGATACTTCCTACGTCGATAGGAATACTTCAGGTGCAGCAGGATCACAAGAAAGTGGCCTCGGACGGACAGGGGAGGAAGATATGAAAGCGGCCGCCAAAGTAATGGTGGTCACTATTCATCCGGCAGTAAAGGTAATCGAGGAGGCCTAGGACTAGGCATGCTTGTCCCGGCCTGGAGGACAAACGAACAAGCTCCGCCTCCTCCACCAGCGAGAGGAAGAGGACATGGTCACGGAGAAGTACCGATACAAGGCTCAAGTGGTCGAGGGAGTAGTGGTGTGCAGCGAGGCACACGAGGCCGAGGTAGACCATCACAAGGAGAGCTCCGAGTTGACGTTCGACGTATCGAGGGCATTTCGCACAAAAGGATTCGGTTTAAGCTATTGGATCACGAGCGGAACAAGCTTGTCGAGATGCTTGGCCTCGACGTTAGCGAGCTAAAATCTCAGAAAGAGATAAACTATCGTATGAGATTTGACAACGATAGTCTACCGCTATGCCCCGACAGGTCGACATGCGAGGGCGAACGCCATTTCTGGGTGGACTATCCTCACAGCTTCTCTAAGACTTAGGATGAGTACCTCTAAATCTGGAAGTATTACGTTAAGCGAGAAGACAAGAAGGATAAGGCTCATTTGAATAATTCGCTAAAGCAGAAAAATAAAACGGAGGAGAAGCGCGAGGCCCCGACCTACTATCCTGATTCGCACTCGGTGGGCTACGGCGATAGCCCGCCAAATAACTCCGAAGAGATATTTTACAGTGAGCAACCGTTTGAGACTACGCCAAGTAGATCAGACCGGTGTATGTCTCAGCTACTACCGGAATTGGCAATACAAGCAAGAATTTTAGGACGACTGAGGAGAAGACCTGCGTCTAACGCGTCAAATCCCGAACCTAAGCGCAAAATTCTTAAGACTTTCGTCACAAACGCAACCGGAAATGTAGTCCTTAAAGAATTCCAATACGAGAGGCCACGGCTTAACGATAGCCAGTCCACTGCACCACAAGAGTCAGCGGATACTAAGCATGGTGCATCAGAAAAGAGCATAATGGAACAAATATCACCTGTATCATCGATACAGACGCAGATGTTAATCTCATTGGCCAGAAACATCTCAAAGATTTTCAAACAGCGCAGTTATCATTTAGAACAAAGATAGCTGCAAACCCATTGACTCTAAATAGCGCTATTGGCACACAGAATACAACGTCAGCACAAATGGTAACACTACCAAACTTGCGTCTAACAACTATCCAAGGTCCAATTGAGTTCAAAAATGTAGAGCTCTACCTAAAGGAGGATTCCACAGAGATGATACTCGGGCTCCCCTTTACAACGGCAATTAGCTTTGACATTAGTGAGTATCTTGAAACTAATTTCGACTCATCGAATGGACACGATACCAGTTTAACAGAAACTGAGGAGGCCAAAATTAGAAGGATTTACTCAGAGACTTTGGTAGAAGACTATGCGCCTATACAAATGGACCCAAACGCCCCAGTAGATGAATAAGGTCCGCTAGAGACTGATACCCTTGCTTTACTATAGGCCAAGTAGACCCGATTGAAGAATCGCTAAATGTAGATGAGATGAGACAGCGAGCTCATGATGCAATCAAAGGGTACAGAAAAGACGCTCACTATAAGAAGTAAATACTTAAAAACCTTGAAGCTCTTACAGACAAATTTGTAAATAAGTACAAATATGTATTTTGCTCTCTCAGTTAACTGGTAAGGACCCTTGTAAAATAGACCCAATCTGCATTCCGCTTAAGGACGGAGCAAAACCAGTGCAGAGTAGGGCTCGGAGGTACCCACCACAAAACAAGCATTCCTATCGGAAACTTGCGAAGGTTTGCAAGGGGAAATTTAGTGAAGCCAGTTCATTCAGCAGAATGGGCGGCCGCTCCCCCACTAGTACCTAAAGCTCCACCTGACATGCTCCGAATGACGGTGGACTGAAGGCCAATTAATAATGCAACAGTGCAAGATGATAGACCGATGCCTAATATGAAAAAATGTTACTCGATGTACAAAAAGCTCATTTTTTTGCTTCAATAGATATGACGCATGCCTATTTCCAAGTGGCTATTCATTTACATGATAGATATAGGCACACTTTAGGGCGCGGACTTTCATACACTATATGAACCGCTAAGCTCACTGCAAGGAGCAAAACACTCTGTCATCCACTTACAAGTAGGATCCACAGAAGCCTTTAAAGAAATACAGACTGTATCACGAACTATTCTTATTTGGCTATATGATTGGCTGCTACACGCAACAACATTTAAATAACATATGGAATTCCATATGTTCTTTAAATGTTGTTGCGTGTAGCAGCCAATCATCTAGCCAAATAAGAATAGTTCGTGATACAGTCTGTATTTCTTTAAAAACTCATTCATTACTTAAGTAATGAATAAGTTTTTCGACTTATGCGAAATTTGGGCTTTTACGTTACGTCCGCAAACATGTAACCTTATGATAAATAAGTTAAAATGGTGTGGCAGGTAGTTGCCGCTAATGAAATTACCCTAGACCCGCACCGTATTGATGGCCTGCTCTCAATTCAGAGGCCGGAGACGGCGGGAGATTTGCAACAATTTATTTGCGCAATAAATTGGAGCGGAAAGGTATCCCGGAGTATAACAAAAATGTTGCTCCGTTACAAGCCTTATTGCTATCTTTAACAAAAAAATACGGATCAAAGAAGAGTGCGTTAGGAAAATTGAAATTAGAGTCCGACTCTGAGTCAGAAATATGGACGGTTAAATTCAAAAGACTTTTACAGGGATAAAACCTTTAATTGAACAAAGGGTACAGCTAAATCATTTAGACCCTAATAAGCGTTTTTGCTTGAAAACCGATGCCTCAGAACATTACTGGGCAGATGTATTAACAAAAATACTACTAGAGGATATAACCAAATCCCAAAAACATCAGAGACATGAACTTCTGGCATTTGTGAGTGGATCATTCGAATGATCGTCTCAGCACTTGCTGTATAATAATCAGTTTGTGCTATAGAGTTAACTATAGAAAAAACTTTTTTCTCACAGACTGACCATCTTGACATGGCTCCTGAGATCTCAGGAGCCATGTCAAGATGGTCAGTCTGTGAGAAAAAAGTTTTTTCTATAGTTAACTCTATAGCACAAACTGATTATTATACAGCAAGTGCTGAGACGATCATTCGAATGATCCACTCACAAATGCCAGAAGTTCATGTCTCTGATGTTTTTGGGATTTGGTTATATCCTCTAGTAGTATTTTTGTTAATACATCTGCCCAGTAATGTTCTGAGGCATCGGTTTTCAAGCAAAAACGCTTATTAGGGTCTAAATGATTTAGCTGTACCCTTTGTTCAATTAAAGGTTTTATCCCTGTAAAAGTCTTTTGAATTTAACCGTCCATATTTCTGACTCAGAGTCGGACTCTAATTTCAATTTTCCTAACGCACTCTTCTTTGATCCGTATTTTTTTGTTAAAGATAGCAATAAGGCTTGTAACGGAGCAACATTTTTGTTATACTCCGGGATACCTTTCCGCTCCAATTTATTGCGCAAATAAATTGTTGCAAATCTCCCGCCGTCTCCGGCCTCTGAATTGAGAGCAGGCCATCAATACGGTGCGGGTCTAGGGTAATTTCATTAGCGGCAACTACCTGCCACACCATTTTAACTTATTTATCATAAGGTTACATGTTTGCGGACGTAACGTAAAAGCCCAAATTTCGCATAAGTCGAAAAACTTATTCATTACTTAAGTAATGAATGAGTTTTTAAAGAAATACAGACTGTATCACGAACTATTCTTATTTGGCTAGATGATTGGCTGCTACACGCAACAACATTTAAAGAACATATGGAATTCCATATGTTATTTAAATGTTGTTGCGTGTAGCAGCCAATCATATAGCCAAATAAGAATAGTTCGTGATACAGTCTGTATTTCTTTAAAGGCTTCTGTGGATCCTACTTGTAAGTGGATGACAGAGTGTTTTGCTCCTTGCAGTGAGCTTAGCGGTTCATATAGTGTATGAAAGTCCGCGCCCTAAAGTGTGCCTATATCTATCATGTAAATGAATAGCCACTTGGAAATAGGCATGCGTCATATCTATTGAAGCAAAAAAATGAGCTTTTTGTACATCGAGTAACATTTTTTCATATTAGGCATCGGTCTATCATCTTGCACTGTTGCATTATTAATTGGCCTTCAGTCCACCGTCATTCGGAGCATGTCAGGTGGAGCTTTAGGTACTAGTGGGGGAGCGGCCGCCCATTCTGCTGAATGAACTGGCTTCACTAAATTTCCCCTTGCAAACCTTCGCAAGTTTCCGATAGGAATGCTTGTTTTGTGGTGGGTACCTCCGAGCCCTACTCTGCACTGGTTTTGCTCCGTCCTTAAGCGGAATGCAGATTGGGTCTATTTTACAAGGGTCCTTACCAGTTAACTGAGAGAGCAAAATACATATTTGTACTTATTTACAAATTTGTCTGTAAGAGCTTCAAGGTTTTTAAGTATTTACTTCTTATAGTGAGCGTCTTTTCTGTACCCTTTGATTGCATCATGAGCTCGCTGTCTCATCTCATCTACATTTAGCGATTCTTCAATCGGGTCTACTTGGCCTATAGTAAAGCAAGGGTATCAGTCTCTAGCGGACCTTATTCATCTACTGGGGCGTTTGGGTCCATTTGTATAGGCGCATAGTCTTCTACCAAAGTCTCTGAGTAAATCCTTCTAATTTTGGCCTCCTCAGTTTCTGTTAAACTGGTATCGTGTCCATTCGATGAGTCGAAATTAGTTTCAAGATACTCACTAATGTCAAAGCTAATTGCCGTTGTAAAGGGGAGCCCGAGTATCATCTCTGTGGAATCCTCCTTTAGGTAGAGCTCTACATTTTTGAACTCAATTGGACCTTGGATAGTTGTTAGACGCAAGTTTGGTAGTGTTACCATTTGTGCTGACGTTGTATTCTGTGTGCCAATAGCGCTATTTAGAGTCAATGGGTTTGCAGCTATCTTTGTTCTAAATGATAACTGCGCTGTTTGAAAATCTTTGAGATGTTTCTGGCCAATGAGATTAACATCTGCGTCTGTATCGATGATACAGGTGATATTTGTTCCATTATGCTCTTTTCTGATGCACCATGCTTAGTATCCGCTGACTCTTGTGGTGCAGTGGACTGGCTATCGTTAAGCCGTGGCCTCTCGTATTGGAATTCTTTAAGGACTACATTTCCGGTTGCGTTTGTGACGAAAGTCTTAAGAATTTTGCGCTTAGGTTCGGGATTTGACGCGTTAGACGCAGGTCTTCTCCTCAGTCGTCCTAAAATTCTTGCTTGTATTGCCAATTCCGGTAGTAGCTGAGACATACACCGGTCTGATCTACTTGGCGTAGTCTCAAACGGTTGCTCACTGTAAAATATCTCTTCGGAGTTATTTGGCGGGCTATCGCCGTAGCCCACCGAGTGCGAATCAGGATAGTAGGTCGGGGCCTCGCGCTTCTCCTCCGTTTTATTTTTCTGCTTTAGCGAATTATTCAAATGAGCCTTATCCTTCTTGTCTTCTCGCTTAACGTAATACTTCCAGATTTAGAGGTACTCATCCTAAGTCTTAGAGAAGCTGTGAGGATAGTCCACCCAGAAATGGCGTTCGCCCTCGCATGTCGACCTGTCGGGGCATAGCGGTAGACTATCGTTGTCAAATCTCATACGATAGTTTATCTCTTTCTGAGATTTTAGCTCGCTAACGTCGAGGCCAAGCATCTCGACAAGCTTGTTCCGCTCGTGATCCAATAGCTTAAACCGAATCCTTTTGTGCGAAATGCCCTCGATACGTCGAACGTCAACTCGGAGCTCTCCTTGTGATGGTCTACCTCGGCCTCGTGTGCCTCGCTGCACACCACTACTCCCTCGACCACTTGAGCCTTGTATCGGTACTTCTCCGTGACCATGTCCTCTTCCTCTCGCTGGTGGAGGAGGCGGAGCTTGTTCGTTTGTCCTCCAGGCCGGGACAAGCATGCCTAGTCCTAGGCCTCCTCGATTACCTTTACTGCCGGATGAATAGTGACCACCATTACTTTGGCGGCCGCTTTCATATCTTCCTCCCCTGTCCGTCCGAGGCCACTTTCTTGTGATCCTGCTGCACCTGAAGTATTCCTATCGACGTAGGAAGTATCGTTGTCGGCATAATCATTGTTATGCTAACGCTGATCGAGTTTCTCTGCTTTCTCATTCATTAATAAATTCAACGAATCGAAAGCAGTCTTGGACTCATCTTCATCATGTCGTTTTTTCAGGAGACGCTCCCTCAAAGCCGAGCATGTCACCACTTCCTCCACAAGATACTTGGTCAGCTCATTGTTTCCTCCTTTTTTCCCAAAATTCCTTCATAGTCAAGGCTTTTTCTAAAGAATCGGACAACATTTTTGAGCAGCATTCCCACAGCAATGGGTCAATGGCTTTGAGGTTTGCCACTTTAGGCCCTTTTATCTAAGGAAAGTAGAGGGTCGAGGCACCTCTTTCAGTATGCGCTTCCTGGTATACATTTTATACCAGGAAGGCATAGAAAAAGAACGTCCTATACGATGAAATAACTGACGAGCAGTTATTTGACATGTATATTATACATGTCAAATAAATGCTCGTCAGTTATTTCATCGTATAAGACCCTCTTTTTATCTGGTCCCACGCGGTATCCGCCTGTTATAAGGAAAGCCTTTAGCAACTCTACGTGAATTGTCTCTTTGATTCTTGGCAACTTAGCCCGCTTCTCGTCGTCCACCTTGGGCTTCTCCCTCCTCACAAAGTATTTGTAGGTAGATACATGTATCTACCTACAAAGACTTTGTTAGCTGCAGCTAGCACATTGTTATTGCAGTCATGCAATGTCTTCGTTTTTGGTGCCGCCTCTCCGGAACCTGGCACAATATACTCTTGAAGTGCAGGCTTTGAAGCAGGCTCACTCTTTAAGCCTGTGTCAGAAATACTTTCACTAGCGGGAGAAGGTACAGTGGCGTCAATCTCCTCGGTATCGTCGGCGAAATTCCCTGAGAGCAAATGGTTGTATCGCTCATCGCAATGATTCTCCATTTTCCAAGAGAAATACTCCTGTCTTTCCTGTGCGCAAGTAAGCGCTTTCGCAAAATCAATATGAAAACCTCCGGCCGGCCAATTACTGGCGACGGGGTGAGAACACTCCCCGGAGTTGTTCCTTAGTAGCTTGGCGGCCTCTAATTGTGCCTCCAATTTAGCCTTATCGGCTTCTAACTTCTTAACTAAATAAATTCCTCCGGTTCTTTTTGAATCCGGATTGCCTGTGCGTAGGAAGGCGTGATGTCAGCTGGCACCATCAGCTTCCTCTGAAAATCATACGAATCAGCGGATACATCGGAAAACTTTACTTTTTATTGGCGAATATCTGGCTAGACCTGGGACGGAGGGTAAAACTTTTGTCGGGCCAATCCTTCCCTAGAGCAACAAAGTTGACCGTTTTTATGATAATGTCGTACATTGTACACGAAAATATCGTATTTCAAAAAACCTATATTGTCATACTCCTGTGTCTGACAGAAAACGTCCTCCAAGTACGTTATTTTCGTCCAAAGATGACTGTACAGTTCAGAACAAGCCGCATGACAAACAACGAAGAGCATTGACGTTGATGTCGCACACTGGGATACGAAAATATAGCAAGGTCGAATGGACAGCATTTTATGCTCCGCAAGTACGATTTTATCACATGTCGAAGAGAGGAAATGGACGATATTAACGAACAAGGGAATGGCGTCTCCCCGACCCATTCTATTTGAAAATTGCGGACAGGGCTTACTCGATACTAACACAAGTCAAACACGTTTTCTCCGACAAATGCTTTGCGGTAAAATAACGATGTCAGGCGTTTACAGAATCGTACGCGCCCACCACGTTCCAAATCGCCAAAAAGTGGGCACTAAAAATGTTTTGCCTGACGCCGCGGACCTTGAAATTTACTTGATTTTCGAAACTGTACTTTCACATTTTTGTGTGCAGATCACACCAAGTTTTGCAATTGGCCCAAACATAATCCGGTATAATAACGATCACGAAGCACTTAAAAGCCCGGGCCTTTAAGGCATGTTGGCAGTCGTCGGCACGACCACAAATTTGAGTGATGACTCTTAATAGCATGCTTATGAAACGTATCAAAAAAAATGAAGCGGAATTCTGCGGAACCACTTGTTCATTTTTCGTAGATTTTCGCCAATTGACCCAAGCTTCCGCGCCGTTGCCCTCGACACCTTCAATACCAACTTGATAGGCAATGCCAGTATCTCAAGTGCGATTTACTCTCATTCGTCGCCTCCATTAGACGATATCGACAGTCAACTTCGATACCATCGCTTCGGATACCGGTAAATGAAGCCGTTCAGTTGTGAATCGTCGCGAACCCTGTCGTCCGTGAACCTCTGTGAGCCATGCATTTAGTAAGTGTGATAATGTCATGTTAGTTTTGTAAATTTGACAACAGTAAATTAGTTACTTATTTTGAGTACAGTTGATCGACCTGACACTGAAACTTGACATATTCAATAACAGAGTAGATAACGGGACAGTAATATGATTCCAATCTGTGTATGACTATTTCAGTACAGTTGGCAGACGAAAATCTGTAATGCCCACCTTGGAACGTGGTGCGCCGCAACGCCATTTCCACCATGGTGGACAGAGTACATAATAAAAAACACAGCACGACGGAAGCATGAACACATTTACTACAGCTTCTCAAATTTATCTTTATGCCGAACGCGGAGAGAAACCAGATAAACAATCGCGTATTAAGAAATTGCCGCCCTCGAGCACACCACACTTCGGCCCATGCCTTACAACACGCGACGAAGTACCATCTGAGGGGTCGTCTATAGCAACTGCACAGCCTCCACCATCTTAAACCTCTTCGCACTGCCTCAACACAGAAACTGGCATGACTCCGTCGTAGTTAGCATCAGATTTCGTCACAACAGCACCCGGAATCCTCCCCTCAGAATCAGGAACACAGTTCAATGCATCTGAAGAAAACTGCATGGACCGTGTGTAGTCTATAGTACCCAAAGTAGGTCTCACCCCGTATCCATCACTGTAGAGACAAAGTGCGAGTACCATGCCGAACGAATCGTAATGAAGCGCGCGACAAATTTGTCCACCCTCCGTAATCGTCTCTTCCAAAGCCTCATATGGTCCTGCAGTAGGCCCAATCTGGAAAAAACCAATAACACACCAGAAATTGTTATCTTTCCCAAAGCTAGGCAGACAAGTTGGTCTTTATGATCGCATTTCCACTCTTGGTATTTTCCAGGTACCGATTAGTCTTCTTAAACACTTCTCTACCACTCTAACAACACTGCCGACAACGATTGTGCTCATGAACCGGTCCAGACCGCCGCGAGAAGGCGCTCGCTTGGTAGGCGGTAGAGATTATAGCAATTGCCCGTGGAGAGACCCAACCCAAACTCATCCTTTCAATACGTCTGTACCACGACCTCCATCTGGCTTATCGAAACGGTTGATAGTATCCTTTCGAAGACGTTCAGCTTCCGTCGCAACAAATGCTGGTACTTTGAGTCTATTCCTCGTAGAATATCTCAGAAGTACGGGGTGTTTGATTTCTGCGGCCTACACCTCCACCACTCCTCGTCAAACTGCGGCACGACGCCTGCCACCAACCAACTTCACACCATGCTCCTTCAGAAAAGCGGGATTGAATTCTTCTGGTCCGATAACGTTCCGCACTTTCAGCCTCATATCACTCGACAGTCCGTTCTTAACACAGAACAAATAGTTTTATTCGCCGAATAAGAATCGGACCATAGCGAGAGGACAATCTGCTTCGTCAGTAAGCGCTCCTTGATAAGTCATTGTTATATTCCCTCTCCAGTTACTTAATGCCGCTGACGACATAGCGCGATCTGAAAATCATTCGATGCGTTCTTCGAAATCTACGATTTCACAGGCCCATGTCAAACCTCGAAGGCTAGTTCTGCAATTTTAGCCAAATGCCCAACGTTTCCCAATATTGACACCCCCACCTCCCTCAACTTGTGCAAGTTCGGGGTGTCGGTGGTAAACCTCGCCATTTCACTAGGGCAAAATGTATGTTCTTCCCTAGCCTTGACTACAGCTTTTCCCTCTCTCTTACCACCGCCCCGGCCAACCCGGACAGAGCCCGCAGTCTCAGAATCATCATCAGGCACCATGGAAAGGTGAGAACTTGAACGACTCGGACCAGCTTCGCACACACGCGCAACTGCAGACACATCTTCGCTTATTTTTATTTTGCATAAAAGGCACGTAGGTTGAACCATACTTGTCCCAGGTCCTACCTTCTTTAACCCAAGCCATGGCAATTATATCCGATGATAATTTCACAAGAATAATCGCTTCAGGGATTACCAGATCAATCTGCCCTCCACTCGCACCTACATTACATTAGCCTCCATTTTTGAGTTCTTGAACACCGATACCATGCTCCGTTCTGCAAAGTGAGATACCGCAGATGGTTGGGACATGCTCATTGTGTTCAACCCATTGTAGAGTCCTGGTTTACAAACTGACTCTGTAGTGGTAATCCACAGGCTAGAATGTACGTGATGAGATACGTGTTCACATCGGCACGACCTTGAATTGTCATGAGGCGTAGTACATATTTCATTGCTTCCTTGAATAGACCAACTAACAAATGATCCACATCAGGTAGTAGCGCTGTGTATGGACGGAACGTTCCGGGATAAAGACATACACCTTCAGCGTTA
>JAULCF011154555.1:0-15398 GCA_032361265.1 Devaleraea mollis
CGGAGTGTCTGACCTCGGTGTCGGTTTTGATGACGGTTGGGTTGCGGGTCGTTAAATGGTGGAATGAGCGGAACTGGCGGCGGGTTTTGTACGACCATGTATGCGATGAAGTTTCGCCATGCCGTCGCGCTCGTTTTCCTTGCTGTTTTGGCGCTGGGGGCTTGTAGCGGTCAAGACCCTGACATTGCTCTCTCTCCCGCTGGGAACGAGGGCCGCGATCTGGCTCGGGCTAGCGGTTGTTCGTCGTGTCATGGCAAGGACGGCCAGGGCGTCACTGCCCCTACGTGGCAGGGCCTGTACCAAACACAGGTTGCGGTCAACGATGGGGCGACCGTGCTCGCCGACGACGACTATCTGTACCAGTCGATCACTGAGCCGGGGGCATTGATCCGCGACGACTGGTCGATCAAGATGCCCACGAACAATCTGACCGACGATGAGGTTGCCTCGATCATCGCTTACATCAAGGAACTGCAATGAGTCGCACTCCTCTCACCCGTGTTGCCGTGCTGGCGTTCTTCGTCGCCCTCTTCCTGACCGCTTGTAGCGGAGGCAGCACCGAACAGGCCGCCGAAGCCGAGGGCCCTGTGTTGGCGGGCTACGAACGTGAACCAGAACCAACCGTCGGGTCGATCACGCTGCCCGCAGCCAACCGAGATAACACCGAGTTCGCGTTCAAGGCTGACCCCAACGAACTGCTGATGGTCACATTTGGCTACACGTCGTGCCCTGACATCTGCCCAACCACGCTCGCCGATATGCGCGTTGCGTACAACCAGCTCGGCGCCCGTGGTGACGAGGTCGACTTGGCATGGGTCTCGATCGATCCCGAGCGAGACACCGCCGAAGTTGCCACAAGTTACGTCGAAGCGTTCGTGGCTGATGGCATCGCTATTCGCACCGACGACGCAGAAGCCCTCATCATTGCTGCCGATGCGTTCGGTGTGACCTACATCGTGCAAGAGAACGACGACGGCGAACTCGAAGTCGCCCACACGCCCAATGTTTTCGTGGTCGACGACTCAGGCGCCATCGTGCTGACCTGGCCCTTTGGTGTGCCTGCCGACGACATCGTGAGTGACCTGAACATCCTGCTTGACCGCGACGCTGCCGCTTCGACATGACTCGTAACACTGTTCGAGAGATTGTCGCCGCAGCATCAATTCTGCTGGCCGTAGCTGGCTGTAGTGGCGGCACCGACTCATTCGAGCAGATCGACGCCGCCGCGGAAGCCGTCGCCGACTACCAATACACGATTCCTGTTGGCGCGGGCCTGGCACTCGACGCGGGCACACCGCTTGAGATCCTTCCCGGCACCTTCGACGCTCGAGTCGGCCAGACCATCCAGATCGTGAACGACGACGATCGAGGCCACCTCGTGGGGCCATGGTTCGTGGGTGCGGGCGAAACAATGCGCCAGACGTTCAAGACGCCCGGCGAGTTCATCGGTGATTGCACGGTGCATCCCAGTGGCCAAATCGTTGTGACCGTCTCGGCATGACCTGTCGTCGTGTGCTCCGGTTCGGGATCGCTCTGGTGGTTGCGTTCACCACGCTGTTGAGCACCGCTCCCCCGGCTCGTGCCGATGCGGCCGGCCCGACCAACTACCGCACCGACATCGTGTCGGTAGAGCCAGCCAATGCACCGATACTTGTGCAGATGATCGGCGGCGATGCCTTCCTTAGCCTGGAACAACTCGAACCGGTCGAGATCATCGTGCTGGGCTACCAAGCTGAGCCGTACCTGCGGTTCGCCCCCGACGGCACCGTCTATGAGAATCGACGATCCCCGGCGGTATGGCTGAACCAGGAGCGTTACGGCTCCGAGGAACCGCCATCGTTCGCTAGTCCCGACGCCAGCCCCCAATGGCTCCAAGTCGCCGATAACGGCCGCTACGCGTGGCATGACCATCGCAGTCATTGGATGAACCCGCAACCGCCACCTAGTGCCGAGGCCGGCGATCAGGTTCTCGAAGCCACGGTTCCAATTCGTGTCGACGGCGAGACCGTGACGATCACGGTTGCGAGCTATCTGCTGCCGACCCCATCCATTGCTATCCCGCTTCTTGGAGCCGCGGCCGGGCTGGCACTAGCCGCCGTGGCTTGGCGCACCAGCCGTGCGTCTCGCTCGATCATTGCTCTGCTGGCGGCCGGCGCCGCGGCCCTGTTGGGCTCGATTGCGTTCAACGCTGTGCCCTCGGAAACACAACCCAGCCAGCTGCTCTGGCTCCTGCCAGCGATCTCGGTGGCAGCAGCGCTTGCGCTCATCGCTATCCGCAAACACACCGCAACCACCGTGTATCTCGACGGCCTTGCTGTCACCGCAGGCGCCACATTGGCCGCATGGGGTTTCACCCGCTTCGATGCCCTGCGCCGAGCCCTCATTCCATCTGATGCACCCGCGGCGCTCGACCGCCTTGTGATCAGTCTGGTAATCGTCGTGGGTGCAGCGATCGCCATCCAGGGCATGTATGGCCTACTGCGCCCCCAACGCCTACTCCCGGCAACGGTGTCCCCATGATGCGCCGCACCCTGATCGTTATGTTCGGCTTCATCCTGCTCGCCACGAGCTGCTCTCCAGTTGCGGAGAACGAACGAGTGTTACCCGACGCCGAACTCGAGCTTCTTGCCGGCGGCACCTACGACCTGACCCAGACCGGCCAACCACGGGCGTTGAACCTGTGGGCCACGTGGTGTGCCCCGTGTCGTGCCGAGTTGCCCGCATTCGATGACGTCGCCGGACGCGTGACTGGTGTCGACATCGTGGGCATCAATGTGGGCGACAGTGGCAACGATGCCGCAGAGTTGGTCGAGGAACTCGATCTGAGCTTTACCCAGGTCCTGGATCCCAATGCCCAGGTCCAGCAGGCGCTGCGCATCACGGGCATGCCGTCAACGATCTTCGTCGACGCCGACGGCGACATCGTGCAAGTACATGCGGGCGAACTCGAAACTGAGGAGCTCGAAGAGATCCTCAGCGATCTGTTCGACGCCTCGTTCTCGCAATAAGAACTAGCGCACTCGCGCTAGGTCTAGGCGCTGCGCATAGCGCGCTGCTCAGACGCAAGCAGGTCTTCGCGAGCCCGGGCCACCCGTGACCGCACGGTGCCGATCGGGCAATCGAGGATCTCAGCCGCTTCCTGGTAGGGAAGATTAAGAATCTGCGTGAGCACGAACGCTTGTTGACGTTCTTGGCTTAGCGAAGCAAGCACCGAGTTCACTTCGGTCCAACCAGATGCTGGTGCGCCAGCCACGTCGGGCACCGGAGCGAATGCGTCTCGGGTGCGGCGGCGTTTCCGGACACGAGTTGCGTCGGCGCAGGTATTACGAGCAATACGCAACAGCCATGACCGCGACGAACCATCGCCGCGGAAGTTCGGTAACGACCGCATCATGCGGGCATAGGTTTCCTGCACCAGGTCTTCGGCTGTGTCTGGATCACCGAGGTGGCGACACATGCTCTGCACGGCCGGCAAGGTCTGGCGCGTGAAGGCATCGAGGGCCAGGCGGTTGCCATCTCGGGCTGCCAAAGCGAGCTCGTCGAGTTCGTTCACCTCTCCATTGTGCATCGGCGGGAACCAATTGATAGGGCAGGACGACCATTCGTAATGTGACACACGTGACGTGCGACCAAGCCCGAGAAATGATCTCTGCGCGTATCGACGGCGAGCTCGAGCCGCAGGCAGACGGCCATCTCGATGCCCATACCCAGGGTTGCACCGACTGCGCAGCCTTTGAAGACCGCGCGTTTTCACTCCATCGTTCGCTGCGTATGCGCGCCGTCGAACCCGAATCCGCGGTTGCGACAGAGACGCCCGCCGTCGATCTTGTTGGATCCTTGAAGGGGCTTTCGGTTCTCCGAACTGCACTGTTCGTGATTGGAGGAACGCTGGTGATCTTGAATCTGGCATCGATCTTGTCGCCCGACAGCGGCGCCGCCGCCCATCTCAGTCGTCACGACGGCATCTTCGGCACCGCTCTCGGCATCGGCATGCTCGCCGTTGCTGGCAAGCCACACCGAGCGATCGGACTGGTGCCGCTGACCTCGACGATCGCGGTACTCATGGCGGTTGCGGCAGGCGCCGATCTGTGGAACGGGCAGGCAAACCTGCTGGCTGAAGCGGTGCATGTCATCGAGTTCGGTGGCCTGTTGTGCTTGTGGGTTATCTCCGGCGGACCCAGCCGTATCCCCAACCATGTAGACGTGATCACCAGACGTTTGCCGAGCATCACCCCGGCCAGCCGCTTCTCGAGGATCCGTCCGCCGGCCGAACGAGCCGTGCAACTCCCGTAGCCAGCATCTGAGAGCGTCAGGCCGCGCACCAGCGCGTCAGCGTTCTTGCAGGACATAGCGAAACCTCAGGCTCACAGTGCGGCAGCGGCGGACTAGCGTCTTGGGTGTGGTGTTCTCGCCTACTCATCTGACCCTTCGGCTGCTGAAGCTGCCGACCCGCAGTTCTTTGGCGGCAGCCCATGGCGTGCCGACTGCGTCGTTTCGCATGCTGACGCTCGTCGGCCTTCATGTCGACAATGAGCTCGACCATGTTGTGGGTTGGGGTGAATGCAGTGCGCTGAATGAGCCGGGCTACACCCCAGAGTGGGCCGAGGGAGCGTTCGAGCTCTTGCGCAGTGGCGTGCCATTCACCCGCGGCGATGCACCAATGGCCGCCGCAGCGCTTGAAATGGCGGTGCTCGATGCGGACCTCAAACAAGCCGGCGAATCGCTTAGCGACCGGCTTGGCACTGCGGGAGCCACATCACTGGCTGGCGCGGTTGTTGGTCTCGCTCCCATTCCTGCCATGCTCGACGAGATCGAGGACTTGGCAACTCAGGGTTACCGTCGGATCAAGCTCAAGATCGCTCCGGGCCGTATCGTCAATCCGGTCGAGGCCGCCCGCACGTCGTTCCCGGAACTCGAGCTGCATGTCGACGCCAATGCTTCGCTGCGACAAGACGATCTGCCGGCGTTGGTTCGACTTCGGGACCTCGGGGTGCGGGTTGTCGAGCAACCTTTCGCGGTGGGCGACCATGTGAACGCAGCCCGTTTGGTGGCTGACACCGACTTGGCCGTGGCCGCCGATGAGGCGGTGCAACACCCCGACGATGTCGATGCCCTGGCTGCTGACAAGGCTGCGACGGCCATCACGATCAAGCCATCGAAACTCGGTGGGATCCAACGAGCGCTCGACGTGCTCGACCATGTGCACGTGGCTGGTATGCACGCCACCATCGGGGGCATGCTTGAGAGCGGGCTCGGACGCCATGTGCTGGCAGCAGTCGCGCCTCTGCCGGCGTTCACGCTTATTGGTGACCTGTCACCGGCGGGACGCTGGCTCGACGATGACCCGTTTCGTGACATCACGATGCGTTCGGGAATGATCGCCGCACCGTCTCGCCCCGGAATTGCGGGCGAGCCGTTTGCCAACCGGCTTGAGCGTTACACCGTGCGCCGAACCACCGTCACGGCGACCGCGGCGCTGACCGCATTGACCTAGCCTCGGGTTGACCTAAGCCCGGGTCGGCACCAGACCGGGTTGACCTGACGGGGCTAGCCGCCGAGCTGGCTGCCCCACGATGCCACTACCGCTGCTGTAACCGCGGGGTTTTCCGAGTGCACTGCGTGTCCGCCTTCGATGTTGACGAAGCGGGCATTGGAGCCAATCATGGCGACCATACGTTGGCCGATCGCCGTGTACTTCTCATCGTTGGTTCCGGCGATCACCAAGACCGGCATACGAAGCGCGCTCAGACGATCCCACAATGGTTCCTGAACGCCCGCACCACAGTTACGTAGCGACGCCGCCATACCTTCGGCGAAGTTCTCGAATCGCTTGGCCTTCGCGGTCTGCTCGTCGGTCAGGTGCGCAAACATTGGCTGGGCTAACCACTCGGTGACAAAGGCTGGCGTACCCACTTCCATAAGGTGCGCCGCCCGGCGTTGGTCCGCCACCTGACGTTCTGCCCGCTCGGCTGCTGACTCGATGCCTGGGGTCGCGCCAATAAGGATCAGCGACCGCATCTCGACTCGATTGTTCAGGGCCTCGTGCAACAACATGCGACCGCCCATTGAGTAGCCCACATAGTGCGCTGGGCCGCCCGCATCAACAATCAGTTTGCCGGCCTCGTTCAGGTCGGCACTGTCGTTGCCGCTCATGCCGTGGCCCGGTGCGTCGACCGCAAGCACGTCAAAACTGTTCGAGCAGAGTTCGCCGAACCGGCCCCAACATCGAGCGTTCTGGGTAAAGCCGTGCGCCACCACGAGTCGGGACGAGTTATTTGATGGTCCAAGCCATTGTGAGCCCAGCATTAGCCCTTGCCAATCACGAACATCGTGCGTTCGGTTACCGGAAGTGTGCGAGTCATCGCTCTCAATGATGGCTGATCGTGACTAAGGAATATGTTCACGACCCTATATGGCCCGAAGAGGTGCCATACAGTGGCCAGGTGAATCACGCGCCGAAAACGGCGAACGCCACGTATAGCGCCACGCTGTGTGACCAGCTGCAGGCCGATGGTCTCAGGGCTGCGTTCATTGCGCCCGGATCCAGGTCGACACCGTTGGCACTAGCGCTGGTCGAGCACCCTGGCATCACAACGGCCATCTTCCACGATGAACGTTCGGCTGCATTCGCTGCGCTCGGTCACGGTTGGGCGACCGGCCGGCCCGCGCTCATCTTGTGCAGCAGCGGCACTGCTGGCGCCCACTTTTATGCCGCGGTGATCGAAGCCGATGCGTCTGCGGTGCCGCTTATTGCGGTGACCGCGGACAGGCCGCCCGAATTGTGGGGCCGAGGTGCGCCGCAGACAATCGATCAGACCCACCTCTTTGGTACCCGCGTTCGCGATTTCATCGAACCTGGCCCGCCCGATGACCTGGATCCCACAACCTGGCGTGCGCTCGCCCGCCGAGTCTGGCTCGCTGCCACTGGACCAGTACCCGGTCCTGTGCACCTGAACATGAGCTTTCGAGATCCGCTCACCGGCGTGCCCGACGACTTGCCGCCAGCCATAGACACTCTGGGCGTCGACTCCGAGCCGACTGTTTCTGTCGAAGCGCTCGATGAGCTGCACACCCTGGTGTCATCGGCACGGGGAGTGATCATTGCGGGTCGCAGCCAGACCGATGCCTCCGATGTCCTCGATCTGGCAAAGACGCTCGGTTGGCCGGTGCTGTCAGATCATCGTTCCCGTTGCCGTTCTGCCACTGCGCCAGAAGCAATTCGACACTTCGACGCCCTGCTGCGGTCCTCGGCCTTCACCGGCGAGCACCGGCCCGATGTGGTGCTGCGCATCGGCGAGATCGTGTCGAGCAAGGCGGTTTCGCAATGGCTCGCCGCCTGTGCTGAAAGTGGCACGAGTGTGGTGTCGAGCCGCCCATTCGGTCGCAACATCGACCCCGAGTCAATCGCCACGTTCCAATTCGACGAACCCGGCGTGATCGCTGCGCTGACCGACCGGTGCACCAACGCCTCGGTCGACCCCGACTGGCTACACAGCTGGACCCACGCCGATAGTCGTGCGACCACCGCTATCCAGACGGTCCTCGACGCGGCGCCTCAGCCCACCGAGATCGGCATCGCGCAAGCATGTGTCCAGGGAGTTCCCGCCGACGGAGCACTCGTGGTGTCGTCGTCGATGCCGGTGCGAGATGTCGAGTGGTTCGGCCCAAACCGCAACGATCTGACCGTGGTGGCAAATCGAGGCGCCAATGGCATCGACGGGATCGTGGCGACCGCGGTTGGTGTCGCACTCACCGGGCTTCCCACCATCTGCCTGATCGGCGATGTCGCCTTCTTGCACGATGCATCGACCCTAACTGCGCTGGCGGGCCGGCCTATTGATCTCACCATCGTGGTCACCAACAACGATGGTGGCGCCATCTTCTCGTTTCTGCCGCAGCACCGTCTGCTCGATGCTGTCGAGTACGAAGAGCTGTTCGGCACCCCCCATGGCACCGACATTGAAGCGCTGGTCCGCGCTCATGGCATTGCGGTCGAGGGTTTCACCGGCGCGATACTGGCCCCGCAGGGTGTGCGCGTCGTGGTGGCCCACTCAGATCGTTCCGAGAATCTCGATCTGCACGATCGGGTTCACTCGGCAGTCGACGATGTGCTGCGCGCTGCAGCCAGGTAGATATCGGGTGAGCGCCGCCACCTAGGCAAAAGACTGTCCTATGGTCGCGCGTATGAAGCGACTGGTGGCGATGGCCATTCTGCTCTGTCTGTTTGCAACGAGCTGCGGCGGTTCTGACGACGCGGGCGACCTGGCAGCAATCAGTGGCCTGGCATCGGGCACCTGCCTTGCCAGTGATCCTGAGTGTTTGGATGGGGCCGACGCGGGCGCAGCGACTGAACTGCCCAATGTTGTTTCGTTGTCGGATCCCGACGATCCCAATGCGCCATTGCGAGTGAACTTCGGTGGGTTCTTCTACAGCGATGGCACCACGTCACAGTTGTGTTCAGCGCTCGCAGAGAGCTTGCCGCCACAGTGTGCGTCGGTCGTGATCGATCTCGAAGCGCCGTTGGACTTGGTGCTCGAACATGTCGCCGAGTCTTTCGGAGATACCGAAGAAGCCAAGATCAACATCGAGCAGGGCATCTACTGGACCGACGACTGGATCAATGTCACCGGCACCCTGCAGGCCAACCGCCTAGTACTTGAATAAACACGGCCCTTGAATAGACACGGCCCTTGAATAGACACTGGCCCTAGGGACGCAGCAGGGCTCCGAGCATGGCTTGGAATTTGGCTCGTGTCTCGGCCAGTTCTGCTTCGGGGTCGCTGTCGCCGACCACGCCGACGCCAGCCCATACCGATGCGGTGTTACCCGATACATGGCTTGAGCGAAGGCCTACGGCGAATTCGCCATTACCGGCGGCGTCGACCCATCCGACGGGACCGGCGTACAAGCCACGATCACCGGGTTCGACCGCATCGATTGTCGCGATCGCTACGTCTTGGGGATCGCCGCCCACTGCTGGGGTCGGATGCAACGCTGCTACCAGTTCGAGCACCGATGCCGCGGGCGATGACAGTCGCCCTTCTACCCGGGTGCCCAGGTGATGGACGTTGGGCAGCGTGATGATCGCCGGTTCGGGTTCCGCATCGACATAGCTGCAATACGGCAGCAGGTTGTCGAGCAGCCAATCGATGGTGATGCGGTGTTCACCCTGGTCTTTGGTCGACACGTTGAGCGCTGCCGCCAGTGCGGCGTCACGTTCGGGGTCAGAGGAACGCGGCGCGGTACCTGCAAGAGGATGGGCCCGAACCATGTCGATGTCTCGAGACACCAGCAGTTCGGGCGACGCGCCAATGAAGCCGTCGACGGCGAAGATGATCGCTGTGCTGAAGTTCTGATTCAAACGGCGAAGCACTGCGGCGACGTCGATGGGCTGGTCGGTCTTCAGCATGAGTTCGCGTGCAAGCACGACCTTGTTGAACTCACCTGCCACGATCCGGTCGCGCACGGCTGCCACGACATCGTCGCGCCATAGTTCTGGGGTGACCTTCGACGTGAGCTCGTAGGTCGTGGCCTGCGGTTCGGTTGACTCAGCCGCCAACACACTGGCCGCCAGGGCCAGGCCCTCGGCGACGTTCACGCCGGTCGTGGTGATCCACTGGTTACCCGCCGGATCACGACCCACAACGACCTGGGGCACGATCAGTTCGCCTGCTGCATGACGGTCAAACGGAAGCGCGCCAAACGCGATCGGTCCTGTCGCGGGCAGACCGAGTTCGTTGGAACCCTGCAGCTCGGCCAGCTGTGCCTGCGCCTCGGCTGAACCTTGTGGACGATCGAGGGGGATTCGGAGCGCCTCGCCTATGCCGGCGAGCAGCAGGCCATGACGGCTCCACAACATGCCGGTGCGGGCACCGAGTTCTACCGGGTCAATAGCACCGTGGACGGCGCTGTCGAGGCGCACACTGTGACTTTGCATTGTTGCCAGGCTATTCGGTGGGTTGCTCACTCGCCGGTCCGAATGTGCGGAACAATGGCCATATGACCCGATCTGGCTTGGCTCTCGTCCTGGTGTTGCTGCTCGTGGCCGGGGCGTGCTCATCGGACGATGCGGCTAGCCAGGCGGTCGATGGCAACGAGTACTGGTCGACCAGCGTCACGAGCGAGGGCCAGCCGCTTGTACTTGCGCCAGACACTCGCATCACGCTGGAGTTCACCGACGGCGTGTTGAGAGCCCATGCTGGGTGCAACTCGATCGGTGGCGACTTCAGCATCGAGGACGGCAAACTTCGCACCGGTGATTTGAGCATGACCGGTATGGGATGTGACCCGGAGCGTCATGCCCAAGACGAATTCCTGATCGCGGTGTTGGGCAGCAGCCCCATGGTCACTGGTGATGGTGACACGTTGCGGCTCGACGCGTCGACGGGGTCGATCAGTTTGATCAACGCCAGCATCGCCAACCCTGACCTTGCGCTGGTCGGCAGCACATGGGAGCTCGACGGCTTCTTGTCGGGGCAGACGGCGTCGGCGTTTGCCACCCCGGTTAGGGCCACGATCATTTTCGACAGCGACTCCATGGAACTGTTCGACAGCTGCTCGACGGTGACGCTGCCCGTCGAGATCGACGGAGACGAACTCCGTTTCGAGCCTGTTGGCATGCCTGCATCAGAGAACTGTGAAGCACCTGCGGGTTACCGCCAGAGTATTTACACCGCGCTCAGCCGTGGGGCGCTTGCCTACACAATCGACGGCAAGGCCCTCACAATGGTCACGCCCGACAATGTCGGCTTCACGCTCAAGGCCGAGGCGTGATCCAGACCGATTCCCTGGGCCAAACAGTCACCTAGCTAGCACCGCTACCAGGGCAGCAGTGTGGCTTCGATACCTTCGGCCAGCAGCGCTGCGAGCACTTCTTCGGCGTGGGCGAAGTCCAAGGTGTCGATCCGCAATTCGAGCAAGGCGCTGCGAGCGCCGGTGGAGCCGAGACCGTCGTGATCGACCTGCACTACGTTGGCGCGGGCCGCAGCGATAGTCGATGACACCTGCGCCAGGCGCCCTGGCGTGTCATCGAGCTCGACTCGGATCCGGTTCAAGCGGCCCTGGTTGGCCAGACCCCGCAGCGTCACGCTGGACAAGGTGCGGGGATCAATATTGCCACCGCATAACACCAGGCCGACTCGCTGTCCGGCGAAGACATCGGGGTATTGCAGACAGGCGGCCAGGGCGGCAGCTCCTGCGCCCTCGACCACGGTCTTTTCGATCTCCAGCAGCATGGCGATCGCTTCTTCGATCGCAGCCTCGCTCACCACCAGCACCTGCACACGGTGGTCACGCAGCAGTTTTTCAGTGATCGAACCAGGCTCGGTCACGGCAATACCGTCGGCCACGGTGCTGCCCGCCAGTGCCGTCGAGGCGCGCCCGGCGAGCGCATCGGCCATCGAGGGATAACGCTCGGTTTGCACCCCAACCACTCGAACGGGGCGGTCATGATCTGCAGCGGCTATAGCAATTCCCGAGGCGAGGCCGCCGCCGCCCACTGCCGCCAAGATCACGTCGAGCTCAGGCTCCTGCTCGAGCATCTCGATGCCGACGGTGCCTTGACCCGCGATGACAACCGGGTCGTCAAATGGGTGAATGAACTCCAGGTTGCGTTCCTGGGCGAGCGCACGAGCATGCACGGCGGCTTCCATCACGTCGGCGCCGGCGAGTTCAACGGTCGCACCAAGATCGCGGGTGCGGGCGACCTTCACGAACGGCGTGTTGTTCGGCATCACGATCGTGGTTTCGAGGCCCAAGAGTGAGCCGTGATAGGCCACACCTTGCGCGTGATTACCCGCCGACATAGCGACCACGCCCGTGCCGGGCGCAACGTTGAGCAGGCGGTTGCGGGCGCCACGACCCTTGAACGAGCCGGTGTACTGCAGGTTCTCGAACTTGAGGTGCACGGTGGCACCCACGATCTCTGACAGTGTGCGTGAATGGGTGAGCGGAGTGCGCTCGAGCGCTCCGTCGAGGCGTTTCACGGCATCACGAACGTCGTCGATTGTCACTGCGGGCTGTTCGGTCACGAGGCGAGAGTATCGCTCTGACCGTGGCGAAGCCGCCGCAATAGAGCACAATCAACAGGTGGATCGCACTATCTCGGCAACCGTCGACGCTGCACCAGAGTCGACGATGGCGGCATTGGCCGACCTCGGCACCTACCCCGAGTGGCTCACGCTGGTAACCAGCGCTGAACCCGACGGCGACGAGGCCTGGCTCGTAACCCTTCGAGCCCGGCTCGGACCGCTAGCCCGTTCGAAGCGTTTGCGCATGGTCAGGACTGAACTCGACGAGACATCGGTGACCTTCGTGCGGGCCGAGACCGATGGCCGTGACCATGCCGAGTGGGTTCTGACGGCTGGCCTCGAAGCCACGGGGGCAACCACCAGCGAGGTCAAGGTGCACCTGCACTACGGCGGCGCTTTATGGTCGGCGCCACTCGAGATCGTGCTGGCTTCGTTCGAGGGCAGCGCAGCAGACCGACTCGGCGCGTATCTGAGCAACCTGCAAGAAGGCTGAAGCAATGACCGAACTCGTCATGCTCGATATGCCCGCCGGACCCGGCTTGGTCCACGCACTAGAACAGGTGTGGAGCGAGGGCGACGCTGTCTTCCCGCTTGATCAACGATTGCCCCAAGCCGAAGCTGATCGGGTCATCGCGGTGGTGCAGCCGACAGCTGTCGTCGATGCCAACGGCGAGCGAACTCGGCTGACGGGCACACCGCTGGAGCCGGGCGACGCGGTGGTAGTTGCAACCTCGGGTACGACCGGTGACCCCAAGGCCGTCATCCACACCCACACGTCGGTCGCAGCCTCGGCGCACGCCACCAGCGATGGTCTTGGCGCTGACCCCGCTACAGACCGGTGGCTCGGCTGTTTGCCGCCCGCACACATCGGCGGCCTGGCCGTGATCATGCGCTCGCTCATCACCGGCACCGAACTGGTCGTGCACGAACACTTCGATCCGGCAGCAGCCGACAAGGCGGCCGCCGAAGGGGTCACGCTGGTCTCACTCGTGACTCGGGCGCTCAACCAGGTCGATATCAATGGCTTTCGCAAGGTACTCATCGGCGGCGCTGCTCCCCCACCCGATCTCCCCGACCATGTCATTGCCACCTACGGCATGACCGAGACGGGCTCGGGCTGTGTGTACGACGGGTACCCGCTCGACGGCGTTGAACTGCGGGCTGCTACGAACGGTGAAATCGAGATCCGGGCCGACCTTCTGCTGCGGTCCTATCGCACCGTCGATGGCGAGATCGATCCGTTCGGACCCGATGGCTGGTTCCCCACTGGAGACCTCGGGCGTATCGATCCTGACGGCAGGTTGTGGATCGACGGACGCGCTGGCGACATGATTATCACCGGCGGCGAAAACGTGTGGCCACACCGCATCGAACGAGTCCTCGACACTCATCCCGCCATTGCCGAGAGTGCAGTCATTGGTCGCCCGGACCCTGAATGGGGTCACCGAGTCGTCGCCGTGATCGTCCTGTCCGCCGATACTGCGCCGAGTCTCGACGAAGTTCGGGACTATGTGCGTACCGAACTTCCTGCGTGGAACGCGCCGAAGGAATTGGTTGTCGTCGACGCACTTCCGAAGACCGCGCTGGGCAAGATCCGCAAATCTGAGTTGTAAGCCCGAGCGCTAACTTTGGCGCCATTTCGCGCCGATCTGAAATTCTTTGAGAAACCTCGCGACTAAACGCGCTCCGGGGGCGTCTATCTAAGGACAGGCCACGAGGACCCGCTCTATCGCAGGACCATCAAAGCGATCGGACAGCAGTCGAGTCCTGTTCCCCCTAGCAATACCCGTGCGCGGCATTCCCCCCGAGGTCGCCCACGGCGTTCAGAGAACCTGACTGATCCGAGCACGACGGTTCTACCAACTGAACACTCGGAGGTGGTGTGTTCCGAGCACGCCACCTCCGACACCCGTATCTCTCTCCACAGTCGAAGCCCTGGCAACGATTTGTTAGGCGGGAGAACAATCGCGTCCTGCTAGCTTCGGCACATGACGTCTTCTTCGAACGCCGACATCGAGTTCTTCTTCGACCCGGTGTGTCCGTTTGCTTGGGTCACCTCTCGGTGGGTCGAAAAAGTAGTCGCCCAGTCTGACTACACCGTCGAGTGGCGGTTCATCAGCCTGCGTATTTTGAATAAGGCCAAGGACTACGAGACCGAGTTTCCTGCTGGTTACGAACACGGTCACACCGCCGGCCTACGCATGTTGCGAGTCGCCGCGGCGGTTCGCGACGAACTCGGCAGTCAGCCGCTCGGGGCTTTGTACACCGCGTTTGGCGATAGCTACTTCAGTGTCGACCAGGCCGATGGCGAAGCCGCCCGAGCAGCACTCGGCACGATCGATGCGGTTACCGCATGTCTAGTTACGGCCGGCATCGACACCAAATACGCCGCCGCCGCCGATGACACCTCGTGGGATCAGCTGCTCGACGACGAGACCGAACTGGCGTTGTCTCGCACTGGCCGCGATGTGGGAACGCCCATCATCACCTTCCAGCCGCCAGATGGGCTGTCGTTCTTCGGACCGGTCATCAGCCGTGTACCGGCCGACGAAGACGCACTGCCGTTGTGGGAAGCAGTCACCACGCTCGCTCGCTTCCCCGGCTTTGCCGAGATGAAGCGCAGCATGCGCGAAGCACCACAACTCAACGTGCTCGGTGGCGTGAGCGAGTCACCCCGGATGGAAGATTGGAAGGGCGGCCACCGGGCCGGGCACCTTCCCAACGAGTGACCACCACCTTTCCGGCCACCCGGCTCGTCGCTGGGTTTCATTGGCTTCCTGTAGCCCTGCCTCGGCTCCGGCGCATCGTTCAACTGCTGGGCGGCTTGGCACTGTTTGCCATCGCATTGTCGTTCACGGTTGAGCCTCGCCTGGGCGCCAGCCCGTGGACGGTGTTTCACGAGGGCGCCAGCGACACCACCGGCCTCACATTCGGCACGACCGTGTCGCTCACCGGGGTCCTGCTACTCAGCGCTCTCTGGTTCTTGAAGGAACCTGTGGGGCTCGGCACAGTGCTGAACGTCGCCATCATCGGACCAATCGCCGACCTCTCGTTGTGGGTCATTCCAGACCTCGAGAACATGTTCGTGCGCGTGCTCATGCTGGGCGCCGCACCGGTCCTACTCGGATTCGGAAGCGGCCTATATCTGGGTGCAACAGTTGGCCCCGGACCGCGAGACGGCATCATGACAGCGCTCAATCGGCGGGGCATCGAGACCTGGAAAGCTCGCACTGCCATCGAGCTGACCGCACTCGCTGTTGGCTTCTTACTGGGTGGTGTGGCCGGCTTCGGGACCATCTGGATGGCAATTGCTGTCGGACCATGTGTGCAGTTCTTCCTTCCGTGGTTCAGAATTGGTACGAATGATTC
>JAULCF011155666.1:0-15394 GCA_032361265.1 Devaleraea mollis
TAGCTGGATCCCAGATATCACTTTCTAAGTACCAATCATCAACATCTATACTAAGGTAATTGCGTTTTTCACCAATAAATACGCCTTGGGTTAGCCAACGCAGCATGTCATAACCAAGGAGTTGTGTATGTAGCAAGAATGGGTTGTGACCCATGGTTAAAGCCATACGCTCACGGCCATCAGCTGATGTACTGAGTACACCTAAGATGTTATTGGTAGTTGCGTCTGTTAAAATTGGTGTTACAGAAATTCCGCTTGATGCATCTGTATCTAGTACAGCAGGATATTTAAATGCATTCTTAACAGGAATTACAGCGTCAGGTTTTAAAGTTGAAAAAATTGCTTGACCAGCAGCTGACATTTGCATAGTTGTTGGGTTTGCGTTACCGTCTGCAAAACCATTGCCGTCAGTATCTATACCTTTAATACCGTAGTTCTCAGGAAATACAGATGGGAAGGTATAAAGAGTCAACTGGCGAACATTAAGATCGCTTTCGTAGCCCCATAGCGTTTGCCATTCATTGAAATCGAAAGCACTTGCAAATGCACCGCCACCAGTATCGTAGGATAAACCTGAAGTTGTTAATATGATGCCTTGATAACGACCTTGTGTACCGTTCATTAAGGTGTCAAGCGTAAGTGGTGTGTCTGCAGCAATAAATAAATCGTATGGCACTCCCACTTGTTTCATAAGCGCTTCTGCAGCTTGAAGACCTGTATCTTCAGTGGTTGCACTAATGATTAGAATCTTCATGGCGAGAGGTGCAGTTGGATTTGCTAACTGACCAAGACCCTCACCAGCAGGAATACTTCTATCACCTGTAGATACGAGAACGCCGCCACCAGTACCTGTTGGTGCAATGGTGGTACCATTGCCAGCTTGGTGAACGTGTGTGTCTGGAAATTGACCTCTGTCTTCTTGATTAATGCTTGGAGGAGGAGTACTTGGCGTTGGGTCAATAGACGTGCCGTCTAAACCACAACTGGCAAGTAGTAAGCAAAATACTACACTTAAGAGTACTTTCGCTTTTGGAAAAAGTCGATTCATATAACAAAACCCTTTCATTTTGTTAAGACTTTTAGTTACTCAGACTTTAGAGTTTTCTAGAACAGGCAGTCTTAACGTAGTATTTGTTAATATCATCTATTTGAGGTGGATAAAAAATGCTAACTAACTAAAGATTATTAGTAGTTCACTCATAAAATGCATTACTTAAAGAATGGGTTAAGTAATTAGTCTTTAATGCTCATTAGCTGATAAAATGGTTCTACACTGGCTGACGTCTAGCCTTTGGCCACTTAAAAGTTTGGTTGAAAGACTATTAAGTTGAGAAAATAACTGTATTAGAAAATAAAAAAAGCCGAGCAATCTGCTCGGCTTTTTATTACTATTGTTGAAGACTATTAACCTTTAGTTGCTCCCATGGTTAAGCCACCTATGAAGTAGCGTTGAAGTGCAAAAAAGACGACTAAAGTTGGTACTGTTGCGAGTAGACTACCTGCCACAATTAAGGGCCAATTATTAATGTATTGACCAAGTAAGGTTGATAATCCAGTTGTAACTGGTTTGAGTTCATCTCGGTTTACCAACACCAACGCCCATAGATAATCATTAAATACCCACGTAAACTCTAAAGTCGCTAATGCTGCAAGTGCTGGCACAACTAAGGGTAGGCCTATGCGTCTATAAATGGTCCACTCATTTGCACCATCTATAACTGCAGATTCAAATAGTGAGGTGGGAATAGTTCGCATAAAGTTTCGTAAAACGAAGGTACAGAACCCAAGTTGGAAGGCTGTATGAAACAGAATCAGCGCCCAATACGTATCGTAGATATTTAAATCATTGGATAGTCTAAAGACAGGAATCATCAAAATTTGAAAAGGGAGAAGCATGCCACCTATAAAAAGAAAGTATAGGAATTTGTTAAACCTAAAACGAAATCTCACGAGTGCATAAGCACACATGGAGGAGAAGAAGAGCATAAATACTAGGGCTGGTAAGGTGATAATGAAGCTATTTGCTAGATATTTTGAAATACCTGCACGGTTCCAAGCTTCTGAATAGTTGTTTAGGGTAAATTCTCTAGGAATAGCCCAGAAGCCATTGGTGTTCAGGTCATCCATGGTGCGAAGGCTAGTTACAAAGCCACCAATTATTGGAATTAGCCAGATGATTGCGCCAATCCACACAATTGCGACTATCCAACGACTTATAGGTTTTTTAGGTTCAGAAGTCATAGACATTTAAATACCCTGAGCTTCTTCTTCTTGAACGATTCTATAGATATAAGCGCCAATGAAGAAAATACTTATGAGGAATAAGATTACACCGATAGCAGCAGCGTAGCCCATGTTGTAGTTGTTAAAGGCTTCAAGGTACATGAAGTTGGCAAGAACTTCACTTGAGTGATACGGTCCACCTCGTGTCATGACCCAAACCATGTCAAAAGATCGCAGTGAATCAATAATACTGATAACCACAACAATGGTCGTAATAGGTGCTAAAAGAGGGAAGATGACTGAACGGAAAAGTGACCAACCTTCAGCACCATCAACTTTTGCAGCATCTAAAATTTGTGGGTCTAAAGTTTTAAGACCTGCCAAATATAAAATCATGACGTAACCAACCTGACGCCAAACACCGGCACCAATGATTGCCCAGATTGCAAGGTTTTCATCGGCTAACCAACCTATACTTCTTGCTCTTTCGGGGTTAACAGGAAGTCCTAGGGTTTTTAAGACATTTAAGATTGACTCCAAAGTGCCATTTATTAGACCTGCAGCCGGGTGATAAATCCAAGACCAGATAAGCCCAATGACTACAAAAGATAGCACCATAGGTAAGTAATAGGAGACTTTGAGAAATCTATCAAACCTAATGGTTTGGTTTAGAGCCAGTGCAAGTGCTAAACCCAAAGTGGTTGGAATGGTAATGAAGACGAGAATCCATTTTAGGTTGTTTAATATTGCTTTACGAAAGGTGTCATCCCAGACAAATAGTTCGTAGTAATTTTCGAAGCCAACAAAATTTGCATCTTTCAAATCAGAAAAACCATCCCAATCTGTAAATGATAGATAGAAAGTGGAAAGTGTTGGATAGATAACCCAGACTGAATACATTAACAGTGGTACTGCTAAAAATGCCCAAGGCACCCAAGGTCTATGGCGCATAGATTTTGCCTCCTCATAATGATGCTTAAGAGTGAATGTTTAGAGCGTAAAGATATTATTTTGCTTGTTGGATAAGTAATAATAAATGTAGAGATATTATATAGCTTTTGCAGAAAATAAAATGTAGCTAAAATATATTAGTGAAAAAAATAGAGGTGGGTGTGAACCCACCTCTTAACAGTTGAAGATTAGAACTGTTTAGTTATCGAAGATGTTTGAGCGTTCGCGCTCGAGCTTTTGCAAAATTCTATCAATACGGTTTGGATTAGCCATGAACTCAACAAAACCGTTCATACCTTCAGCAGCCATTTCTGGTGTGGTATCGCGATCATAGAATTGCATAATCACGTCAGCTTTATTGATAATTTCGTCTAAACCTTTTTGAACATAAGCAGGGTAAAGGCTGGTATCAATATCGTTACGTGGCGCAATACGACCTAGTTCAGAAGCCATAACTTCTTGTGCTTCTTTACTACCAAGGAACGCTAGGAATTGCTTAGCTAATTCTGGATCTGCACCTTCAGCAGAAGCAAAGTAACCATCAGTTGGTGCATCTTCGCCTACAGGAAGTTCTGGATCGATAATTGGGAAGCGGAAGAAATCAAGTTCAGCTTCTTCACGATCATCTGGGTAAAGGTCACGAATGAAGTCACCAATTAGATACATAGCAGCATCTGGTTCTTCTTTAATCATGAATTCAGCACCCTCTTGCCAGCTATAAGCACTTGGGTTTTCGATGAAGCAATCGTGGTCAAGCAGTTCTTCCCAGTAAGTGAATACATTACGTACACGCTCATCAGTATAAGGAATAGTACCGTCAGTAAGTTCTGTATGGAACTGAGGACCGTTAACACGCATGTTTAAGTAGTCAAACCAACCACCAGTTGTCCAAAGGAACTTTGAACCAATTGTGAAAGGAACATAACCATTTTCACGCAAGACATCACAAGTATTAAGTAGGTCTTCCCATGTTTCTGGTTGACCTAAACCTAAGTCATCAAATACATCTTTACGGAAATAAACACCCCACCAGTAGTAGGCGGTAGGTACGAATACTGCTTTGCCATCATACTGAGAGCTAGCTTGGAAACCTTTAGGATAGACATCGTTCCATCCGTTTTCTTCCCAAACATCACTGATGTCAAGAAGAACATCGCGGCTACCAAAGAAGCGCATACGGTTACCAGCAAACCAAGTCATAACTTCTGGTGGATTGTCAGATGCGAAGTAGGTACGAATAGCTTGTTTAAAGCCTTCGTGATCAACTTGTGTGTGCTCCATTTGAATATCTGGATTTGCATCCATGAACATTTGTACGAGCATTTCGTCAACACGCTTAGGCTCTTCGTCGGATTGGTTAGAGTTGTAGTTAAGTACACCATTTTGTGCAAAGGCAGCACTCAGGCAAAATATGAGAACTAATAAAGCAATGCGCTTCATAGAATCACTCCTAAAGATAAATTTGATTGTCTTGTGACAAGCTTGGTAATTATATACTGAGTGCAAGAAATTGTAAACCGTCGTTATCGTAGAATAAGGAAAGTTGTCAGATTGCCTTCAGGAAAGGTTTTTGTAGTTCATTATAGAATTCTTGTTAATGTCATAGGGTTGTTGGTTATGATTTGTCCTACTGAAAATTGACTGAATTGATATGGCAAAGCAAGATAGCTATAGGTTAGACTATTCCAATGCCATATTACCGATTTGCAGGAGGCTGGCTCGAGCTCGTAGTTGGTCCCATGTTTTCAGGAAAATCTGAAGAACTTATTCGACGAGTTACAAGAGCACACATTGCTTCGCAAAATGTTCAAGTCTTTAAACCTAGTATAGATAACCGTTATGACGATGTCGCAGTAGCCTCTCACGCTGGGCGTAAGCTAGATGCAATCGCCATTAAAACTGTAGAAGATATTCGCAACAATATAGATGATGCCACACAAGTAGTCGCTATTGACGAAGGTCAGTTCTTATCTAAAGAGCTTATCCAGCTTTGTTCAGACTTAGCAGATGGTGGTAAAAGAGTGATTGTTGCAGGACTAGATACAGATTTTAGAGCTGAGCCATTTGGGCCAATTCCAGAACTATTGGCAAGAGCAGAGGCGGTCATGAAGTTAACTGCTATTTGTACCGAGTGTAAAGGTGCAGCTACCCGTACGCAGCGTCTAGTAAATGGTAATCCAGCACATTATGATGACCCGATTATCCTAGTAGGTGCCAAAGAAGCATACGAAGCACGTTGTCGCAGTTGCCACAATGTGCCAAAAGGTGCAAGAAACGCCCCACTGTTTGAAATGGCGTAATAATTTTTAAAATTCTAAATACTTAAAATAAAGCCAGAACCTAGATTGAGAAGCTATAGTCCTACTAGCATTAGCTCTCGTATAATTAGTTCTCATATCATTGAATTCTGGCTTATTTCTATTATTGAATCTTCTCTTGAATCTTCCTCTTGAGTCTTCTATGTGATGAATTTGAGTTTGTTCCTGTTAATGTGGTTTCCGACCTCAAAACTGGTATAAACTTAATCCTATGCCAGAAGAGACTATATTTAGCAAAATTATCCGTAAAGAAATTCCTGCCGATATCGTTTACCAAGATGAGCAAGTAACTGCTTTCAGAGATATTGAACCACAGGCGCCAGTCCATATACTAATTATTCCAAATAAGATAATTCCAACCGTTGATGATGTAGAAGAAGAGGATGAGCTTGTGTTAGGTCGTCTTTTCACGGCAGCTAAAAAAATAGCCGCACAAGAAGGTTTAGCAAAAGGCTACCGTTTACTTGTGAACTGTAAAGAAGATGCAAATCAAGAAGTCTTTCATATGCATATGCATCTATTAGGTGGTAAACAGCTAGGGCGTATGGTGTCACAAAGAGCGCATCCAGATTTTGTTGATGAAAATAATGGATAGTAAAGATGCTTTAGAACTTTGGATGGTCAGACATGGACAAAGTACATGGAATGCCGAAGGTCGAGTTCAGGGCCATAAAGACGCTCCGCTTAGTGACTTAGGAAGACAACAAGCCTCTGCTTTAGCTAATAGATTGGCACATTTAGAGTTTGATGCTTACCATAGCTCAGATTCAAGTAGGGCTTTTGATACAGGTAGTTTAGCTATGCCATCTGCTGCCATTACCAAAGACGAAAGACTAAGAGAGCTTTCCTTTGGCGCATTTGAAGGTAAGATGCGTTCAGAACTTAGCGAAGCCGAAAAAGAAGTTTTTTCTATGTGGCGCAAAGATAGAGGTGCAAAGGCGTCTGAAGCAGAGCGGCGTTACGGGATTGAATCTGATCAAGCCTTGATTAGTCGTTTTGAAAGTTTTGTGAGTGATTTGCCTAAGGCTGGAAAAGTAATAGTATTTAGCCACGGTGGCTTGATTCGTTTGGTACTTCATCATTTTCTTGGCGCTAGCGCTAATTTTCAACGAACGTTTAATATCAGTAATACGAGTGTTACTAAAATTCAAATTTTTCAGGATGAAGAATTTGTACGGGTTATTTCAGCGAATGATATTGCCCATTTAGAAGCTCTGTAAATAAAATCTCTACAAGGCTTTATCTCAAAAGTATAAAGCCAAAAAACTGTAAAACTAAATTGATAGTTTATAGAATCATACTGTATTAATGCATTGCGTCTTCATTTTCAATAGAGTTATAACGAAATGAGATATTAAAAAATACAAGCTAAAACAGTACTTTGGCATGAGTTTATCTTAATACAAAAGTTGTATACTTTAGACATGAAGCGATACTTGAAACTTACATTTGTTTTAAGCCTAGTTCTGAGTGTTTTTTCTTTTGTGACTGCCTTTTCGGTATTAAGCACGGCAAGTGCTCAGTCCTCAAGTCAAAATATAAATGACGTATGGCTAGTACCCATCGATTCCGAAATTAGTCCGGCGACTGCGCAATTTGTTAAAAGCCGTATCAATCAAGCCAATGAAGCTAATCCACAACCTCTAGCAATTGTCTTTTTAATAGACACACCAGGTGGTCGTGTTGATTCTATGAAAGATATTTCTGACGCTATTTTACAGGATGCTGCGGTACCAACAATTGCAGTGGTACAAAATGCCTATAGTGCAGGCGCACTTATCGCTATGAGTGCAGAATCTGTAGCCATGTTGCCTGGCTCATCAATTGGCGCGGCCCTAACTGTAATCCTTGACCCAACCTCTGCTACAGGTACGAGCTATGCAGGCGAAAAAGCGAACTCCGTAACACGTTCACAATTCCGCTCGGTTGCTGACGCGCGTGGACGTAATACCTTGGTTGCCGAAGGCATGGTTTCGCCATCTATCGAGATTCCGGGGTTAGTGACTAGTGAAGAGCTTGTTACGTTAAGTGCGGCTCAAGCAGTTCAATTCGATATCGCAGATTTAGAAGCATCTAGTATCCAGAATGCTCTTAGTGAATTAGGCTATGGCAATGTTCAGGTTAAAGAAATGTCTCCAACCTCTACAGAACGCGCAGCTATGTTCATAACTAGCCCAATTGTGGCAGCAGCCTTGTTAGCTCTTGGCGTTATAGGCATCTTACTAGAAGTATTTATTCCAGGGTTTGGTATTCCAGGGATCGTTGGTACTTTATCGTTGCTGCTATTTTTTGGTGGTACCTTTATTGCGAGACCGTCTGGAATTTGGGATATTGCACTGATTGTGGTGGCACTTATCTTGCTTGTTTTAGAGCTCTTTGTTATACCAGGCTTTGGTATTGCCGGAATTGCGGGGCTTGCCATGATGGGCTACGCCACCTACCGAATATTTGAAGGTGACGCTATTACAGCGTTCTCTTACACGGCTATTTTTGGTAGTAGTTTGCTGTTGCTGGTTTTATGGCTCTTTTCCTCAGGTCGCTTAGGTAACCGATTTGTGCTGGCCGATAGTGTGGATGGTCGCAGGAGTGCTGCGACTAAGTTTATGGGTGCAGGTGGAGTAACTAGTGCTAATGAGGTCATTGGTGAAAAAGGAGTTTCAGCTTCTGATTTGCGCCCAGCTGGTGTAGCAAAATTTGGCACTAAGCGTATTGATGTTGTTACAGAAGGTGATTTTATAGCTACAGGTTCTCCAATTGAGATTGTTGAAATTGAAGGTAGCCGTGTAGTTGTTAGAAAGATCGAAGAAGCCTAAAGCTAATTAGAGTTGTTTTTGCTTTATTTAGAGTTGAAGCAACTAGAAGCTATCTCAAAACTAAAAAATAGGTCAAAAACTGGCTGATTTACAAGCAAAAAAGCCATCTATTTTTATTGTTTAAGTTCACATAAGTGTGGAGAATACCTAAAATAGATAGTTTTGAGATGGTTCCTAATAACTTCTGGCTTGAAATAGCTTGTTGAACTACTGAATTGGGAACGGGTTAACTGTTAGATTGCTTACCGTATTGCCTGCGGAGCTAAGCCGTATGATGTCGCTATGAATTTATTACTTTATGAATTTAGTACTTATAGGTGATAGAACTGTTAGTTTGGAGCCGTTCAGAACCTTGTGTCCTTAAAAGACTTAACCTTGTGTCCTTAAAAGACTTAATCTTGTAAAATCTTGAGTTATAGTGGGTTTATTACAAAGTTAGTCTGATAGTAAATCAGACTCTGTAGAGACGAAGTCTTATGATTTTGAAGTGCAATAATATAGATAGATAAACTATATATGTTAGAACGAATAAAACTTGTTAGTAAAAAGAAAATTAAGAAGATATGTTAGAAGGAGATGTTATGCAACTGATTTCACAATTTGGACCACTTATAACTGCAGGTATTTTAGTATTATTTGTCATTTTTCTTTTAAGTTATGTACCTATTGGCTTATGGATTTCAGCTATTGCTTCAGGCGTCCGCGTTAGTATTCCTGCACTTATTGGTATGCGCTTGCGACGGATTTCTCCGAAGCGGATTATTGATCCTTTGATTAAAGCGCATAAAGCAGATATCAAAGTTATTCAAAATCAGCTTGAGGCGCACCACCTTGCAGGTGGCGATGTTGACAGAGTGATTAATGCACTTATTGCAGCTGATAAAGCAGGCATTGTGCTTCCGTTTGATAGAGCAGCAGCGATTGATCTTGCTGGTCGTGATGTGCTTGACGCAGTTAGAACCTCAGTTAATCCACGTGTTATTGAAACACCGAGTGTAGCTGCGGTAGCTAAAGATGGTATTCAGCTTATTTGTACTGCACGTGTAACTGTTAGATCAAACCTTGAGCGCCTTGTTGGTGGTGCAAGTGAAGAGACGATTATTGCCCGTGTTGGTGAAGGTATTGTTAGTTCAATCGGCTCGAGCACGAACCATAAAGAAGTATTAGAGAATCCAGATGTTATTTCTAAAACTGTACTTTCTAAAGGTCTTGATTCTGGTACAGCCTTCGAGATTCTTTCAATTGATATTGCAGATGTTGACATCGGTAAAAACATCGGTGCTATCTTGCAGACTGATCAAGCAGAAGCAGATACAAAAGTAGCACAAGCAAAAGCAGAAGAACGCCGTGCAATGGCGGTGGCTGAAGAGCAAGAGATGAGCGCTCGAGTTGAAGAAATGCGTGCGAAAGTAGTTGAATCAGAGGCGCAAGTTCCCCTAGCCATTGCTGAAGCATTTCGTTCAGGCAAGCTTGGTCTTCGTGAATACTACGATTTTGAAAATATCAAGTCAGATACCAGCATGCGTAGCAATATAGCAAAAGCAACTGAACCTAATTCAGAAGAATAAAAATACATTAATATGTTTCAGTTTGTAGTAGATAGCAGCTTGTGATGAATAACAGATTGTGATGCAAAACCATGGGTAGTTTTTTTGATATTATATTAGTCTTAATTTTTATCGTATTGCCAGTTGTTAGCAATATAATAAAATCAAGTCAAAAGAAGAATAAAGGCAAAGGTGCTTCTAGAAAGCAACCTACGCGCCAAGGTGATCAAGGCGGAGCTGGAGAGGTTGTGCAAACTCGACCAACCCAGCCGCAAGCTGCTCAGCCTGTACAGGCTAGGCAAGCAGAATCAGGTGGCGCAGCAAGTAGCAAAGCGGATTTTGAGCGACGTTTGGCTGAGGCTCGAGCTCGGGTTCAGCAGTCTATGTCTGATCCAAGCTCTCAACGCACACAAGAAGTGCCAAGAGCGCAAGCTTCTCAACCTCAACCAACAGTTAGACAGGTTGCGCCTGCTCAGCAAGCAAGACCCCAATTAATGCCGCAGGGAAGACCACAACCAAGAAGTCTGGAAGTCTTAAAGCCACTAGGTGGTCAAACGGCCAAAGCAAAAAGTATAGAGGGTCAGAGTTTAGAGAAGAATTTTCCAAGTCCAGATTCTCGCCAACCTCATCAAGCATTTCAAACTAATCGCACAAATAGAGTCAGTAAAGCAGCGAAAGCAAATCGAGAAGTAACTAGCAATAGTCTATTAGGTAGTCTTCCCAAAAAGCCTGGTAAAAGAAGAAGTAGTCATAGCTCAGATAAGGTCTTAACCTTTGATAACAAGGCAATTATGGGTGGTCTAATTTGGAAACAAATTTTGGATAAGCCAAAATCGATAAAACGTATTAGTAACTATAATTGAAGTTTAGCATTAGACTTGTAGTATTAGTATTTAGAACAAAGTGATTCATACTTGGTATGAATCACTTTGTAGTTACTAAATATGTAGGACCTAATTTAGGATCTGATTTTAGGATCTGATTTATAGTGTAGGATTGCACTAAGTTATATTTTCTGGAGGCATAGGCATCAGTACGTCAATAACCCTTAAACTTAAAGACCCATCTGAAGCAATTCAGTTGTTTGGTAAAAATGACGAAAACTTAAAACATCTAAGGTCCCGCTTAGGTGCTACCCTCGTGGCTCGAGGTGGTGAGATTAAAATCTCTGGCGACGCACGCGATGTTAAAGAGGCTGAGCGAACCTTTCGTTCACTGCTAACATCACTTAGACGTGGCGATGATATCACCTTAACTGAGCTTGAACATACTGAGTTAAATGGTATTGCTGAAAATGCTGCTAGACAACCCAAAAATGAGGGTCACTCTGATTATTTACCACGTCGCTCACGTCCAAAAACAGATGGTCAGCGCCAGTATGTTAATAAAATCATGGATAATGAGATTACCTTTGGCATTGGTCCAGCAGGTACAGGTAAAACCTATCTTGCCGTGGCTATGGCTGTCCAATTTCTCAAAGACAAAAAAGTTAAGCGCATCATTTTGACGCGTCCAGCTGTAGAAGCTGGTGAAAAACTAGGTTTCTTACCCGGCGATCTACAGGCAAAAATTGATCCTTATCTACGTCCTCTTTATGATGCACTTTATGACATGATGGATGATAAGCGTATGGATGATTACGCTGAAAATGGTACTATCGAGGTAGCGCCATTAGCGTTTATGCGTGGACGTACTCTAAATGACGCTTTCATAATTTTGGATGAAGCGCAAAATACAACGCCAGAACAGATGAAAATGTTCCTTACTCGCATGGGCTTTAATAGCCGTGTGGTTGTTACAGGAGACATCACTCAAACTGATTTACCTAACCATATGAAAAGTGGATTGAGTATTGCAGAGTCTCTTTTAAGAGATATTAAAGGTATAGACTTCCTTTATTTTTCAGAAGCAGATGTTGTTCGTCACCCTTTGGTAGCGAAAATTGTTAAAGCGTATGATAGTTATAAGGGATAGCAAATATTAGGAACCAATAGCTAAGTACGTAGACAAAATTAAGTTACATTAACTGGACTTCACACCAAACCTGTACAGGACGGAATATCACGGGTGTTTTGGGTGTCAGAATAGTTAAACTTATTTGTGACTTGGTACTTATCTAATAAACGAATACCTATCTAATTTAAGACTCAATCTAAATTAGATAGGTATAAGCTGAAATATTAAGAATTTGCCTAATCGATGTTTTCGAGAGTTTTGCTAAGATGTTTACTTTTGTCTAACTACCGTCAGTAATAATTTAGTGAATAGCGATTTGCTACTAAATATATTTGAAACGTTATACAAGAAGTGATTCCTGATTTATAGAGAGTGTAAGATAATTTAGGCAACTTGTGCTTGGAACCTTATCCAAAAATATTCACAGCTTTTCTAGAATGTCTAGATGTACTAAAAAGTTTAAACAAAGCTTATGACTTCTCCAGCAGCAAAAACACCTACATCTACAGTACCTAAATTTCTTCAACGTTTGCGTAGTCGCTTTAGCTTTCTTCAATTTAAAGGTGATAGAAGAGTAGTTCTTGCTATTACACTTTTTTCTTTGGTTCTAGCCGCGCTATTTTATACTGTTTACAGTGTGCGGCAGCAAAGTTTGCTAGAGGTTGGTAAGCCAAGTCCTAAGCTCTACAAATCAACCATTGATACAGTTACGGTTAATCAGCTAGAAACAGAAAAAAGACGTCAAGCTGCCAGAGGGCAAGTTGGTGATATTTTAGTCGCTGATGAACAAGTGAAAACTTTGGTTGTTGAAGCTATTCGAGCTTGGGAGTTAGACGATAACCTGAAGCAATTTGTAATCGAAAGTTATAACCAACCAGATGGTGTGAGTGAAGAAGAAGTAAAAAGCATTATTGATGAGACTCTTGCGAGGCTTGTAACAGATGATGCTGCGTCTACAGTTGCAGATATGTTAGCTGTCGATTCTTTGCCACTAGATGCAGCCAGTGATGACACAGATAGCGTCGTAATTGGTGTTTCAAACGCTCAAAATATACCTGCTATTGAGACTGTTGAACAACCACAAGCAGCTTTGCCAGAAGTACCTTTAATACCTTTGGAGGTGCGTTTAGCCGAAGCAACAGAGGCGCTCGAGCGCGACTTGTTGACGACAAGTGTTGTTGATATTCAGGCAACTGAAGACACTAAAGCAGCTGCAGCCGCAGCCGTAGCACAAGTTGAAAAAGAAGTATTAGCAGGGGAGACGATTGTTCCTGAAGGTAGCTTAATCACCTCTGAACACTTAAGGATTCTTGAGGAAGTTGGCCTATATACGCCAGCTCGAGATAGCCGTTTACGAACTATACTGCGCGCATTAGGTAGTATCTTACTGAGTGTTTTACTTACGCTTTGCCTCTTTTACAGCTATCCATTTCTTTTACAAAAGTTTGGTACACGGCAAATTGTGCTACTTGCAGTTTTAGTATTACTGTTGCTGTTATTACAACGATTGGCTTTCTTAATTCATCCTGCGTTTATTATTGTTGCGCTAGTGCCCATCTTGGTTTCAGTTGTTCATTCGAATGTCATGGCAGTCGCAATTTCGGCTTGGCTTAGCATGATTGTTGCTCTAATAGTACCTGAAGCACCTGTTTTTACTTTGGTGACTTGTTTAGCTACGACAGTTGTTGCTTCCTTGACTACTCGTTTACTGCATTCTCGAACATCATTGTTATTGTCTGGATTACTTGGTGGTACAGTCGCAGTTTGTGCAGCTTTAGGGTATTCCTTACTAGTTGCTGATATAGGTGGATCAACGTTTTTAGCTGTGTCATATATTTTATTTGGCAGCGTTATTGCTGCTTTTCTTGCACTTGGATCATTGCCATTGTTAGAAAGTAATTTTGGCTTTTTGACCGAATACAGACTTTTAGAGCTTATGAACCCAGTACACCCTTTGTTGCAACGACTGCTCAGCGAAGCGCCTGGTACCTATCAACATAGTTTGATTATTTCGAATTTAGTAGATCAAGCTGTGACTAATATTGGAGGAGATGCACTTCTTACGAGGGTTGCAGCGCTTTATCATGATGTAGGTAAGTTAAAACGTCCACAGTTTTTTACGGAGAATCAGTTTGGTGGCGAAAATCCGCATGATCATTTAAGCCCACATTTAAGCTATTTGATTATTACCTCTCATGTGAGGGACGGTATTGATTTGCTCAGAGAGCATAAGCTACCAAAGGCGCTCGAGCCATTTGTTGAGCAGCATCATGGTACGACTGTTCTTGCTTACTTCTACAAAAGAGCTTTAGAAGAAAATGCCCAATTAGAAGACTTTAACTTTCGCTATGCAGGACCAAGACCACAAAGTAAAGAAATAGCTGTACTCATGCTTGCAGACGCTGTAGAGTCGGCCTCACGCTCCTTAGATGACCCTTCTCAAGGTAGTATTCGTGCGCTAATTGACAGGATTATCGAACAACGCTTACAAGGTAACCAGTTTGCAGAAAGTCCTTTAAATCTGCATGACTTAGAAGTAATTGCCAATACCTTTGAACGTGTCATGATGGCAACTTTGCATAGGCGTATAAAATACCCCAGTGAAGAAGAAATACGTCGCCTACAAGTTGCGTCTAAAGATTTAGGACTTACGCTAGAAGATAAGACGCCTGCTGTTTCTTCTATCTAAAGCGGTAGTTAGAAGTTAGTGTAAAGTTAAAAGTTAGTGTGGAAATACTATGATTGATTTTGTTGATGAAACTGAAAGTTGTGGCTTTGCTGATGAAGTAGTTACTGCTTTAACGAAGCTAATGCACTCTCTTGAATTAGTAGATAAAGAACTGTGTCTTGTTTTTGTCGATGATGAAAAGATGCATGAACTAAATTTGGCACATAGACAGGTTGATTCTGCAACCGATGTATTATCATTTCCAACCTTTGAACCTGAGGATGAAGATATGCCTATGATTCCATTTTTAGGGGATATCATCATTAGTTTAGATACGGCAGAAGCGCAAGCAAAAAAACAAGGACATAGTACAGAGGATGAAGTGATGGTTTTGGCAGCACATGGGCTAACACACCTTTTAGGTTTTGACCATCCAGATGAGGCGTCATGGGAAGTATTCAGGAAGAATCAGGCAAAGATTTTAGCGTTGAAGTAGGCAAAAGTAGGTTGAGTGGGGTGGAAGGGTTTGGCTCGAGCCTTCGCCACGCCTCGAACGGAATTATACATGTGTGGCACACCGAACAAAATTTCAGAATAGAAGTTGCTTGTGGTATTTGCGCAGTCACACTTGGTATTTTTTTAAAAACAAACTTGATTCCAATTTTATTATGCTGTGCTTTAGTACTAACACTAGAACTCATAAATACAGCTATTGAAAGACTAGTAGATTTAGCTTCACCAACCTATCATCCACTAGCAAAACAAGCCAAAGATATAGCCGCAGCTTCTGTATTACTAGCTGCGGCTATATCCGTTATCGTAGCTGTGATTACTTATATTCCAGCTATAATTTCCTTAATTTAGTTACTGCGTACATCCACAGCGTCACTATATGCATCACCCAATAGGTTCCAGCCT
>JAULCF011156777.1:0-15389 GCA_032361265.1 Devaleraea mollis
AGCCTCAACGCTAGGCATTTTGGGGGGAGGGTGTAAAACCAACGTACACTTTCACTGAAAGCTGCAGTAAAAGAATTAAGCGCCAGAGGCGCTGAAAGCTTGTAGTCACAAGAAGGGTCCCCGCGCAGCGCCTTAACTTGTCTACCACAAACGCGATCAAAGACGCGCTTCGGGGTGGTGCCTTGGAGGTCTGCGACTCTCTCGGCGTACGACATGAGCAACTCAGTCGTGCCTTCAGAATAGCCTCCGAACGTGTCGAATACTGCGCCCCGGAACTGGCAGCCTGTGACTTCGTTGAGACCTCCGGACGGAAAAGAAGCTTCGGGACCTGATCCGGGGCACGAGGCGCCGGGGAAGGCTGTTACCTTGCGGCGCGCACCTTGCGGCGATATTCCCTCACCTTCTTCATCTCGCCGGCGGTCGTGATGGCGTCGGAGAAGGAAGCAGAGTTGAGGGAGGCTCTTCTATCTTCGGCGTTCGCGGTGTTGAAACTTCCCGTCACCACGAAATCGATGGCGGCTGGGCGGACAGGATCTTCGCCGGGGGCCGCCGGAGGGGGAAGACGAGGGCGTCCGCTGGGCGGTAGGAGGCGCCGAAAAGGAGGCCCTCGGCTTCCCCACTGCCGTTTTTGCCTTGGAAGTCGAGACCAGCTGGATACGCGGTCCATTTGAGGAAGATAATCGCAAGACGATCGTGTCTGGATAGGCGTACCCAACCGGTGAAGCAAACGGCGACGGCGTGGATGCCGAGCTTGACCAGGACGAGCTCGTTACAGAACCCACAGCGAGACCAGGCTGGTGCGGCAGAATCATCATAAACCAAGCATCCCAGGTAAAGGCGCATCATTATGCTCCACATATCCCTAGAGAAAAACAGGGTGTCGTCCGGCTTGGTAGAAAGTAAGGCATTGGCGCCCGGGCGGAGGAGGGCGAGCAAGCGGCTGCGAGTGAAGATTAGGGCCCAGTCCTTCGTTTGTCTGGTTTCATGCATTCCGGAGAGGAGAAGAGGGTCGCGCGGCGGGAGTACGCCGTCTGGCGCGGCGGCAAAGGAGGGCTGGAGGGCGTCAATGAGTGGATGGGCATCTGCGAAGATAGCCTCCCTCGTCGGCGCGTGCCGGCGCTTGACTGCGCATACGTCGGCTGACTGGGCGAGGCTGCCGACGTCAGCGCAGGGTACTAATCTTCTGCTGCGTAGAGGCGGAGGAAAGCGAGCGAGCGCGGCAGCCTGGCTTGGCTTCGGGCGGCGGGAGAGCGCAGGACGTTGCAGATGCGTTCGAACCACGCGCTCTGCCGGTCGTCGAAGTCGCCAAAGCGTCATCGCCACCGGGGGGATAAGGCTGAGTATATGGGTCATGCGGCAGGCGGAAGCGGTGACGTGGTGGGAGTTGTGGCCGATGCGGCAGTTGGGTATTCTGGCTGCGAGTGCTATTGACCCGTCGATAGCGTCCTTTCTTTTTGCGAATTAAGTTTTTGACGAATGTCGGCGACTCCAGTAGGACGCCGAGGATCTTGACGACATCGGATGGCGGCCGCAGATCGAGGTCATGCGCTTTAGTGAGCGGGGCTATGAGGAGGGTCTTGGGTCGACCAGAAGGTCTTCGCCTTCGTGGGCTGGAAGATGAAGCTGATCGCCGCGCCATCATAGCGATGACAGTATGATACACGGCGATGATGTCTAGAGAGTACTGGACTTGGTATATCTTCCGGACGAGCAACCCATCGTCCGCGTGCCAGCGATGCACAATTAGGTTTCATTCCGCATCGATGCGCTGATAGATGCGCTGGACGATGAGATGGATGGAAAGGGCATTCCATCTTGGCTGCGCAGCCAATCGTAATTACGACTCGTAATCGGTCGGACTGGCCTTTCGCGTATAGGGCGTTTGCAAACCGAATGAGAGAGAGCGAGTGCTTCACTTCTTTCCGGAGCATCTCCGCTTTGCTCGTCCTGTTGAACGCGTTGCATGCGTCGACGGAGACGCCGATGTACGTCGGGTCGTCCCCGAGCTTGGTGAAAGCGTCTCTGGCATCGTGGACGATGTCGTCGAGGCTCGACTTAACGCCGCAGCCCACCTGGAGCGGCGCCAGGTGCGCCTTGGTTTCGGCGATTGACGCTGGAATGAGGGACTTTGTGATGAGACGCGTCATGACGAAGCCGATTGCTATCGGCCTGATCTTCGCCCCACTTTTGTCGAGAGCGATGAGGTTCGCGGCGGAGATCAGGTGGCTGACGTCCGACGATAACTCGCCAGCTGCGAGCTTCATCCCCACTTTGGCGAGAAGCTCCAAGCCCGAGAATTCAGGGTGGACTCTGTGCACAGATTTGGCGACGAGGAGGATCCAGCGGGCGCCCGCGCGGTCAGGCTCCGTCGCTGAGTCTTTTTCCATTGCGGACAGAGCCGTGCGGACTGTTCCAGCGCTGACGCATGGTTTCGGAGGTAAGTCTCTGGGGTATGATGGAGACCGGGTCGTCGGCTGCAGGGACGGGATGGAGTGCCTTCATCCTGTCAAACATATCCGGCGTTGCCGGATCAAACGAGGGGCTTTGGGCTAGAGCTTTGGCTGCCTTGCCGTACAGCGCCTTCTTTCCAAGTCGTTGAGCTCGTTTGATGCGGCGACGCATCTTAGTGCCTGCATCGCGGGCTACTCTTCTAGCGGCGGCCAAATGCTCGAGCTCGAGGAGTTTCTCATGCGCCACGGGCATCTCCTTCCATAGCTCACTGTACTCATTGCGCTCATGTGCGCACGAGTCTTTGGGTCATAGCGGCGAGGCAACCGGCGGATGTGCGCCATCCACTCTCCCCTCGCAGCGTCTTGCGGAAGACAAATTGGTACGAGATAGTCCAAACAGTCGGTCGGTCGACTTTTTTTCTGGTCGATACATGTCTCTTATGACTTTTAAGTTTAAAAAGTGGAACTCTTGTGGTAGGAAGCCCATACTCGCGTACTGTATACAGTACGCGAGTATGGGCTTCCCACTACAAGAGTTCCACTATAAGTCTTCCTTACATTCAGGCTTACAGTTATGGTGTGAGACCAGGCTGGAGTACGAGTGATTGCCAACTCTTATTTGAGCTTTTAGACTTCACAATCTCCTACTTCGCTCTCGCACGATCAGAGAAAGCTATCAATGCAATGGCAAAACTTGATACGCTTACCCTGCGCGTCACTAATCCAGACGCACAGCGGCACTTCTATTGCGATGTTCTAGGAATGAATAATCAGGGAGGTGGGAGGGTCGGGTATTCCCCGCAAGAGACTGCCATACACTTTACCAAAGCGGCTGCGCCTTACAGTCCGCAGCCCTCAGATCTCTACTGGAAGATCGCCCTCTCTGTGCCCAACATCGACCTGGCCTTCGAGCAGCTGCAAAAACGCGGCGCAGCATGCACACAGCCGAACCAGTTCCTCGACATCGGTTTTCTCGCCCACGTCACCGATCCAGAGGGCTTCACCGTCGAGCTCATCGACCACTTCTTCCAAGGCGACCGCCCAGACACGCCGCTCGATGCGCGCGCGCTCGGCGGCGGAGCGCACCTCAGTTTGGTGACGCTCAGAACCGCCGACATCGGCGCCATTGAGCCGGCAGTTTTAGGCTGGGGCATGTCGCCCCTCTCTGTCCAGCCGGTCGAGGCGCACGATTTTACCCTGTATTTCTACGCGTTCACCGACGAGAGGCCGCCAGATCCTGACCTCAAGGCGATCGCAAACCGCCCTTGGCTCTATCGGCGCCCTTACTCTGTCTTGGAAATCCAGCACAAGCACAACCTTCGGAAGGAACACACTTCGCCCGCACAAGAAGGCTGTGGCTATGGTGGTCTCACAATCCGGACAGGAGGTACAGCGGCAAGCTTTGCGCGCCTTGGAGTAGCTGAGGCAGTTTTGTGACATAACCTTGGTCGAGCAAATGAGTTTCATTGGCGACGTTAGAATTGTCTTTATTTTTATTTATGAGGTTTAAGTGCTCAAGCTCTTTCATCTCATGTGCAGCAACATTTTTGTGGTGTCAATTTTAATCGTGCTAAAACACGACAGCAAAAAAAAAATGAGTCCTTGGATTTAAAACAACGGAAAGGAAGACTTTCTCACTTAGTGACGAACTAGATCTCGGAATCAGGTTGACGCATCTATGCCATAAATGCTTGTTACTAACCTTTGATGCGAAGAGCAACTGAAATGAGATACACTACCCACCCTAGTTAACTTGAGTGAATGAAGTTCCACATTCACATATTTCGCTATGATACTGAGCACTGATGCCGATGCCGATGCCGAGTCCACGCTTACGTGCATAAGCAATTTTAGGCTCGACGCAAGTAATCTTACCGATAAGTTTTCATACTATGCGAACAGCGCCGAGAAATGCTCTATCTCTTGATCGCTTCGTAGCAGTGCACAATTTGGTTGCCTCTTTTAGGCATCAGTCGGCAGAAGAAACAATGAGAATGCCCCTGCGGTACTTTATTAGAAGGAACACAGCGCGACAGCTTCTATCTGCACTGTCTGTTTTATCGACTATCGGTTTGGTAGTTCTTATCACGAAATGTTTCTACGCCCCTCGCGTACACGAAAATTCCATGCGCGCTAAAGTCACCCTCATGGAAGGCAGTGTGCATAAAGTGCTACCTAAAGTCGTTTCCCTGCTGCTGCAGCATGATACCAGTAATATCAGCGACGCAAGAATTTCTGACACGAGCGCTTTTTGTTGGCGTCATCAGTCACCCCTCGAAGTCCAGTTAACTGGAAGCGGCGGAAAACTTTTCGCGACTTCTGCGCTCCACGTCTACAAAAAGCTGGCGTATGCTTGTGCCGTATAAAATACTGCTCGTCGGGAGACCTAGCGATGATTCGAGCCAATTCGGTAGAAGCCAGGGTCAACTAGCAACTCTATGGGAAAGAAAAACGTCGCGTTCAGTACTGAATGAAAGCAGTGTCTATGGCGACATTATTTTAATCGCTTGAGACACTAATCGCGACCTGACAGACAAAGTCATTCGACTATTTACCTTCGCTATTTTAACTGGTGCCTCGTATATTATTAAGTAAGATGCCGATCAGTGTGTCGATATCAATCTAATTCTCTCTAGCGCTCGGGAGGCTTGGCCAATCGAGGTATACGGCGGGCGGTGTTTATGGAACAGGACGTAAGCGCACACCAACTCGAGAAAGACTGGTGCGATTCTCCGAAAGAAGCTCCTAAGCAGTTCACCCATTGCTTACTTCCGCACTCTTTACTTATATCTATACTTTTAGGGAGCATCTGAGCATGAGAGGTGCAAGTGAGAATTCGGCTCCAGCCCCATACTTTGGTGGCATTTATTTTCTCTCTCGCCGACTTGCGATAAAAATATTTGTAGGAGATCGTGCTCGTACTTTCAGCTGGATGGCGGAAATGGTCTCGTCTAAGAACAGCAATAATACTGGGATGTTTGTGAAGAAAGCAAAGGAGGGTGACCCGAGTATGAAATTGCGGCTCATCAAGAAGAGAGGCTTCGGGTATCGAATTGCCGACGGTGAATTTGGTCACGGATGTTTTAAAGATGTGTTGTACCCGACGAATAACACACGTGGATCTCCAAGCCGTGCTTGATTTACACGGCTGAACTGGTGGGAAATCAGTTGACGGGTGTTACCGCCAAAACACAGCAGCATTTCGTTTCGAAAGCACGTTTTATAAAAAGCAAAGCTTTATCACGAGTGGCAAATAAGTGCCTTTCCGCGCGGTAAAATAAGTTCAACTCTATACAAAGTATAAAGCTGGGGCAGTTATCCTGGTCCAAGGCTACGGCGAAGACCATGCGCTGAGTCTTTTCTGTGCTTGCTGACTTTCTCTACTGTGCAGTCAAAGTTACAGCAAATTAGCTGTTAGCTAACGGCACCCTGATAAGTGGGGAACGTGCGCAGCTCGCGGCTTATCAAATGGGCGCTACTAAGTCAGTATCTAACTCCCTTTGTCGAACATCAACATGTATTTCGCAGCTGCGCGCGAGTCAGGTGCGACCAAATCATTGCCTGTGACAATACATACTTTTCGCAAGCAAACCAGACGTGTCTCGTTTCCAGAAATTCACAGAATGGGGTCATAGAACAGTCTCACATCGCGTTGTCCTCCCGGGTCGGTGATATTTTGCACAGTAGCAGCCGTTGACGTCATCATCCATGAGAGCACGCCAAGAATGGCAGTAGTAGAACTCTCGGCAAAGCTCTTGGTAATTTTCAACCGCCTCACACAGTGAATCATTCGTGGCTTTGAGCCGATTAGGATGATGATCTTCCGCTGCGATCCCTAAAAACTCTTGAACTTTCCGGACCGCACTCGAGCGGTCATAAAGATACGCTTCGTATGGCAGAGCGAGCACACAGTCGTCGTTACCACCACCAGTAACAGCACTCACGGCATCAGCGACTAAGCGATCGTTATGCACAGCATCACGCAGTAGCCCATGGAAGAAATCAAAATTATCGATGCGAAAACGGCAGCCAGCCCCAACCTTACATCGCTCCTCATACGTCATACCATCCCGCAAACCCTCCACTGCGCTAGAATCATTCAGATATCGTACAGTATACACACCGACAGCCTGCTTGACGACGTTTTCTCGGTATTGCCAAATAATCCGAGTCTCAAACTCTTTCGCCAGTGCCGTCCAATTACCCCGCGTCTCTGGGTTCAGTAAATGATGAGGCCTCATCTTCAGTCCAGGCACCCTCCCTGCCTCCATCCCTCGCTCAAAGAACCCTCTCACATACTCCAGCGCTTTCCCAGAGTCCTGATAGTAATCTCCGTGGTCCACAGGCTCCGGCATCTCGAAAAAAACCTGCGAGTGCTGCATGAGCTCTGAAATCATAGCCGAACTGCCACTGTGTCCCATGAAAACAAAAATCCAAGATTTCGCCCGAGCGCTTCCGCCCTTGCCTTTACACGTAGGCAGTCCTCCAGGCATCCACTTTGCCTTCAAAGCATCGCTCTCAACACCCACTTCACCGCCCGCAGTCAAATCTTCCTCGTCCTCAACAGCCAGCCCCTCAAGCCGTCTCTCACGCACATCCGCATTCTTCTTCTTCTCAAAGAAGTCCTGCGCCAGCCCAGTCCCAAGCCCAAGCGCCCCCACAGCCTTAGCAGCCTTCTCACTCTCTCCCACACCCGAAAAGTCATGCAGCACACCGTCACCGTCGCGCAGACCGCCAGCCACGACCGCCGGCACAGCCACCCGCTCATCCTCCTCCTCATCATCATCATCATCATCGTTCTCTCTAGGCACCTTCACCCCTCTCTCCCTATCTCTCTCCCTCTCCATCTCCTCTTCCCCGACCTCAACAGCGAGCCTTTCAACAGCAATCTTCTCCTCCCCACGCGGCGCGCCGGCAAACACGCGGTGCCGCGTAAAACTGTGCGGCAGAGACACGTCAACTGCGGCCTGCGGCAGAAACGCGTCATCGCGCGCAGGCAGCTCGCGCGGCGCAGCCCTCAGCTGCGGCAGCGGAAGCGGCGGCGACCGTCGGCGGCGGTGCGCATTGGGCGACAAGATTAAAAGGAGGGCGTAGATCGCCAGCGACACGCCGGTCAGGCGCATGATGCGCAAGCGCGTGGGCTTGGCGAAAGTGCGCCATGCCTTCGCCATCTGGGAGAAGCAGTTGATGGAGACTGCTCAAGGAATGGATGAGTTGAGGACGATTTTGCTGCTTCGTGGGAGGGCGGCGAGATATACGGGGGTGTGGCGACCTGCGTCCAGAACAAGTGTGTACCGTACCACACCCAACTAATTATCGATACTGATGTGATAGGCTATGTTGTGAAGCGTCGCAGCGGTAACATAGTACAGTGTAATTATGTTCCAATAGTTTTTCTGCGTAAAACTAAAAGTACGTTTTTTGTCTGCAAAGGTCCAGAAATTAGTTTTGTGAAAAGAATGTATCATAAAACTGAATGCACACCGTACAGTATGAATGATCTGAACGACAACCAATAGAAGTTTTTTTTTTGCTTTTTCGAAAAAAAAGAAAAAAAAAACTTCTATTGGTTGTCGTTCAGGTCGTTCGTACTGTTACTGTGTGCATTCACCAATTGGCGTGAGGGCGCCCGCCCCTCTTCTTGCTCACCGAAGAGAGCATGACTTGGCGCTCTTCGATCGATCGACGATGGCAATCAGTTATCCAATACCCCAGTCAGTCAGCCAAATGAAACGATATACCCTACATGCAGTAGTGCCTTCAAGAGAGTGTGCAACAGACGGTTGGCACTGCGTCCATCGATAAAATATATCTATCGATGGACGCAGTGCCAACCGTCTGCTGCACACTTTTTTCTGTTCACACTGTAGTGATATCCCTGCCTGTGCGAAAATACTTAACTTAGTAACGTAGGCGTCAGCTCCGTTAACTTTCTCTTCCGCGGGTATACTGTATCTATCTCTCGAGGAATAGACTTTTTCGCGATCCCTTCGAGCAGAAATCACTCACATGGGCTGATCGATTGTTCAAAGAATCGAGTAGAGGTACTTCAAAAGACACCATTAGTAAATTACCTTCGTCAGCGTGGGGTTGGTGACTTAAACCCAATTTAAACGCACATCTATGGGTTGACTTCTTAACGTCAACCCCCTACCTAGGTAATGAAATTAGCAAATTGTGTGACTGAAATATTTTCTACTCTCAAAGAATAAAACTAGTGGCTTGAGAGATCGTTTACACAGCTAAAAAGACTCTGCTTGCAAGAAAGATTAATGCTTATGTGCCCTGGCTAGAGACACCTTCTTTTTTTCTTTTTGGGCGTTTTTTTTCTTAGTCCGACGATATTTAAAAATATCGAACTGAAAGAAATTTCGCTTGCAGCTCTTGTTGCGCTCATAAGCCTTCGAAAGGCACCCTAATTTAGCATGCGCTGTAGCCTTTCGCCCGTTCTTTGCCATAGCGAAATTGTGCAAGCCCTTTTTCATATTTCCAGCCCGAGCCACCCCATATCCCCTCACGTATGCAGTGTTGTATCTTGATTCAATGCATTTGAACGCACCGGCAAAGCTTTTTCCGGATTTGGATTTATTTGGAGGGTCTTCTCTGGATGTCTTGCCTTTTAGAGATACGGCGAGGTTCTGATAGCAACCACGAGTTCGGCGACACCTGCCTTTTCTTGCCAATTGGAATGGACATCCTGCACTAGCTTCATTGAGGCCGCTTGCAATCGCCACGTTTCCTTGACCATACGCAGCCGCCCTTCCCTTCTGAATCGCGACGGCAACATTTTGCTCATCAGCATTAGGCCCTTTACCGGAGAAGCAAGAGGCTCCATCAGATGAGCGGCTTTTTGAAGCAGGTCTCCCATATATAAGCGCCCCATTCACACTGCAGCAGCTCTTTCCATCCTCATTTCCGGCTTCCATAATCATGATAAGATCATTTAAGCAATGAAATTGCTCCAAAAGTACCCAGTAGCCAGTACATACTCTCTGCTCTGGTGTAAGGTGGTTAGGAACCGGCGGGCAGTCTTTCCCAGGTTGGAGTGCATGAAACTGTGCATGCTGAATCCCTACGTTTCTGATTCCAAAATTGACGGTCTCATTCGCAGCTTTAAAAAGATGTTCATCCTCTGTCTTACTTCCCCAAAGTTTCTGAAACCAAAATGAACCATTTCCGTCTTCACTTGACGATTTAGCACTGGCGGACGTCATCTCGTTGTAGGCAACAGAGGCATCGACCGCTCGAACTGCTTCCCTTCGTAGCCTTTTTGGTTGCGTCGACGTGAATCCCTCAGACGTTGCTATTGAGAAACACGAGCTAGTGCATGCCTCATCCCCCCTGCAGCTGGCTTCGCATTCATCAATGATCTGCTCGGACTTGCATAGCCGAAAGTTTTTCTCGGGTGCGGGCGGTGTAACGCAAAAGTTATGAAAAGCAATCAAACCACCTTCGCACCGACAGCGGCTGCAGAGCAATGATCCTGATTGGAATTTCATGGATTTATTCTTTTCAATGCAGCTTAAAAAGCTCTTTTGCACTTCTCGCTGATCGACGCAAATACCGTCAAATGGAATAAGACCCTCGCCGCACTTGCATTTGGCACATTCTTTGACTTCCAGAGCTTGCGTGACTGCCTTTTTACCACCCGTCAATTCGAAGTCTGGAACTCTTGCAATTCTAGATGAAGATTCCATTCGAACTGATAAAGCTTCATTTGAACGTCCAGTATCGGCAAAAGTAAATACCCCACCCACGAAAAGTGCTCCCATCCATACTATGCACGTGATCAATGAAGAAAAAACCACCATTTTATGATAAGATGAGCTCGCTTTTCCTTTCATATTATTTCTTGTGATCACGAGCATGAGAAAACTTTGATGTTGCAACCAGCATGCTATTTGCCGAAGCGAGGTGATATTTCGTCGCAAGTCGACTCGCTGTGCCGGCCCGATCCTAAACATGTCGCAGGGCCCCAAGTAAACACATATTAAAAGCTTCGGTCATAAGCACGTTTGCTGGAATGAAATATCTAGACCGGTATTTCAGAGTCAGCCTTCCTCTTAAAAAACAGGAAATTATTTTCCATTTGGAACGCGAAATTACGAAAGTTAAATATGACTCGGAAAGCTTGAGTAATAAGGATCATCAGGGATTTTCGGTAGCACATTATAAATACTTGAACAACTCTTATATAAACTTTAAAGTGTTAGCGCCAAGAAAAGAGTACGCCCACTCATTAAGTATATGAGTGTGCCTACTCTTTTAACAGCCTGCTCTCTAGAAACTATGATCTTCGCATTCTAACGATTGCGCTTTGCTGCTGTGTAAAATATTGTAACGATCTTTGAGCCGATGTGTAATGTGCATAGCAGCAAAGAGCATATGCTCTTTACTGCTATGTACTTTAAACATCAGCTTTAAGGTCGTTTGCATAAATAAGACAAGAGCCGGCGCAAATTAAAATGCACTATCAGCTTCCCAAAGGAATTGCTAGCTGTATACAGCTCATGTACTGTAGCCAAAGTTCGTTTACTTCTGAAGCAAGCCTCTGTAATATTTCTGGAAAGAGATTCTCTGTTGAAAAGGTTTACCAGAGCGAACATATCACACACTAAAGTAGTGACTCCTTGGACGGCCAGCCGAGCGATCGTCACGATGGTACGGTAATAAGGGAGTGTATTTTCTCCTCAAGTGTGTCTTGCGGGTAAATGAAGAATTGTTTACGATCCGATTTTTCAGCACTGTTAGGGTTGAATCAACAAATCGCAAATCTGGATACTTTTTACAAGGGTGCAATTCTAAAATCTTCCCATCTTACGGCATCAATACATGGAAAGATTCTTAAGGGAGATTGGACATTAAAGGCGGCCATCGCCATTGTATATTACCCAGATCGCGTGACGAAGTGGGTCTTTACGCTTATGTGTGTCAATATTGACATAGCAATGCGTATATACCTTTACGCAAGGTCTATCACAAGCATTGGCAGATCCGTGTGAAAGTCGACGTTCCCCAGTGCAGTAACGGATACAAATTCTCAGCTTCGCAGCACGCTGAAGGAACAATGAAAATCAATGAAGCGTGGTTATAAATTTGGCTATACAGTCTGCTATGTCTCACAACGATATTTATACTTATATTTATTGCCGACATTCTAGGTATCGCGGCTCCACGCTAGGGCCTTGACTTTGTCAATATGGAGGTACTACCTCTCAATTCAGTTCTCGAATACAGTCTACTGCGGTACCGTCGCTGTCCCGCGTTATACGCGTACCAGTCGATCAGCACTTTCCAGCGTAGCAGGTGCAAGGGTTGGGGTACAGCAACCGACTTAAGATCGGCCGCGAAGCAGCCACACAGCGACTGGGACTTTCAAAGTTTGACAACTTCGTGTAACCTTTTTAAAGGAACATTAATTAAAATTGTACGCCATCCCCTTCGCTCGTCGGTCGATCGGCCTGCCAACGCAGCGAGGGCACGCCAACGCAACGAGGGCATGTATCGGAGCTTCTGCCAGAAACCCTGGAGCCCCCTCTCGCAGTGATCGCATTTGCGATGTTCAGAGTGCGGGCAGCTGGCAGCAGTCAAATAAGCCCGCCGTCTCGTGGCTTTTTTTGTGTGGAAACTATATTTGAGCTGGCAGAAGTCTAAAGAGTTTCGAAATTGTCACCACCAGCACTTCTGATTTACTAAGTCATTAAAATGATCATTTTTAAATCTTTAAAATGATCTTCATTTGCACAGTGTTTATCATTGCCGCCCCTTCCGCCCAGCCAAAATAGTTACCAGAGGCCTGCGGTAAGAGACCATAATTATGGTACTATGGTACTTGGGTATTATTAATAATAATACGCGCCAGCAAGGATTCAAAGACTTAAAAAGCGGTCGCGGTTTCAGACCGGTAATTTGCCACCTTCCGCCGCCGGATATTTTCAACTCGAACATCGTTTACACAAATACAATGAATACCGTACGCGAGACCCGGCGGGACGGCTCTTTTTTGCGGCTCGTCTTACGACAGCTGTCCCCTCTTCGAGAGCAGGATCGTGAGCAGAAGGGACAGGTGTCAGGACGCTGGTCGCGTCCAGATATTAGTTAGAGACAGCCTGTCCCGGAAAAATGGCCTTTCCGTAGATCTGGAGAGGCCAGAGTGTCTACCCGCCAAAAGATTTCAGATATCGCTTGACGTATGAGACAGTACAGTATGAGAGTGGTGCAAACAAACAATTTTTTAACTCTCCGAACAAAGTTAAGTTTCAAAAACACCCCTTAAAACGACGACATCCTGTTATTTTCTACGAGATTCCACTCAGGCGGAATAAGCGGTTCCGACGTTCCGAGCCTGAAAAGGCACCCTCCCTGTTGCCACAATACCCCCCTCAAGTACGCGCAGAAGTCACGCTGTTCTCTCTCTTGTGACAAAGACATGTGCGTAGAAAGGGAAATCACGTCTTTTTTTTTTTGCCTCACATTCCTACTCTCTCTAACCAGCCTCTACTTAAGCCGCCGAGCCACTCCCTAGCTTGCCGCTCGGTGCAGTCCAACCTTTAGCCCTCCGAACGACGAACGGACACAGAAGCACAGAAGCAAAGAAGCGAACAGAAGCACAAATGACGAGCCCCAGCAACATCTTCGCCCCCCCATCGCCCAACGCTCCGCAACCGATCGTCGACCCCCTGCGCATCCCGTCGTGGGAAGTGCGCACGAGTGCCGTCGGGCACGTCTTCGTCAACCGCGAGACAGGCGAGGTGCGCCGCACGATGCAAAGCCCCGGCTCCGGCACGACGCCGCCGTCCTCCGCGTCGTCGTCGCCCGCCACGTCGCCCGCCACGTCGCCCTCTCAGAGGGTGCCCCCGCCCGGCCTCGGCGCGCCCAAGTGACATGCGAGATGATGGTGATAGAGTGTAGTTTAGCGGGAACTCTTTATGGCTGGCTGCCTGGCTGGCTGCCCGGCGACTGACTGACTTCAGTGGTTGCATTCGCGGTCGCGGTTTATTTTCTTTTGCTCGTGGGATCTCGGATTCGATTTGCTTGTATATTGTAAAGCTCCGACAGGGGGCCGGAGACTTTCTTCTTGTATTTTCCATTGTGTTGGTGCGCTACTCGGTAATAACGTAGGATGACTGGAAACAGTGACGGACGGACGTGTGGCAGAACTTTGCGCGCAGTTGCGTTACTTTTTTTGCAGAGAAGTTTATTTTCTCAACGCACTTGCGTTTTTTCACTGGCTAGTCATCAACAAGAGAGTGTATCTTGCTTTGATCTCACACAATATTCTCTTTACATAGGACTCCATCCCGGGATTAGCTGTGCAGCGTGATCGCGCTCGCTTTCATACGAGCTCTAGCGGAACATAGCGTTTTTTTGGAGGCGTAGTTAGACGGATCGTCACATCCTCTGCCGTATCAGATCAAGAGATATGTTATACCCACATCAAGAAATTAGGTCTCATTCTTTAGGTGATTTAGAATGGCCACCTTGAGAACCAAAAAGTGAATTGGGTTTTTTTATCGCCTCAACCTGTTGGTGGCTTTATGTCTGCCAAGCCTTGCGACGACGGTGATTCAAGCGTATCCTTCTAGCTTATAGATCGCTTTCACAACTAAGCCGCAAGATGGCACAAAGCAAACGTACCAAAACGACTTGGACACTAACTGCTCAAGTGGAATGTTCTTCTACAAAAAGCGTGGAGAGTGCACGGCAAAGGGGCAGCGACCGGGATCTTTGATCGACGTTTTTCTAAACCGCTGAAGAAGAAGATATTTTAGCGACTCCTACAGGCACGAGGAAACTTTGCTATAAAGCTGGCGTGGCGCCGCTGTAAAGGATGATAACCACTTCAATTGTTACAAGTAAATAGTCAGAACTGGCACTGCATTCGAGGGCGATTCAGAATTCTGATCTGCTATCAGCCCAGTCTGTCATTTCTCTCTGTCTCAGAGAAATAATGAATGGTGCTCTCTCATTACCAATTTGTTGCGTAATGGCGCAACATATGCAGATTGGTAAATGAGATCTCATTTAGAGATCTTGAACCAAAGTGTATGGGCACTACCTGATCAGGTAGCAGTCTAAGAAAAATACCGAGTGGTGCCCTCGAGAGACCTGATAAGGTAGTGCACATACAGCTTGGTTCAAGAGCTCTTCCACTGCCAGCCATTCTGGCAGCCTCAGATGAGCTGCACGACTCCGGAGAAAACGCTTAATGTGTGTAATAGACATAATATTTTTTGAACACTCACCTAGTTAGGGAAAATTGATTCTTTATATAAAGAATGAGCATCTGCTTAAAATACCATGTCAGCTTCCAGGGTCGCAACACTCCTGAAAGAAAAGTTAAAGGAACGCGATAGACTTCTTTTTCTTAGCAGTAATTTAAGTCTTCACTGTTATAGCAGAAAGAAATAGAAGTCAATCGCTGTAATACAAAGACTGCTAAGCAAACTCGAAAAAGACGACTCCGATCAGCGCTTGAGAAGCCGATCGCAGTCTTATTTCTCGTTTGCTTAGCAGTCTGAGTATCACAAAAATTTAAGCTCATGATCGACGCTGTCGGAAGGGCTATCTTTCCTTAAGACCATTTAGGCTCTATGTTTGGTGTCGCCAAGCGCTAATATACGCCAACTTCGATTGCTGGAAAGGTCGGCTAATCAGATATCTCATTTCTTAGAATCGTATGAAATACAATTTGTGGCACTGGACAATAAGAATAAAAATCGAAGGTCAGAGATCGAACGGAGATATTTTCGTTTTTGTATTTTGAGGTATATTTTTATTTTAACCAAAATACAGGAAATATTTCATTTTTTGGCCCCAAATTTACACTGACGAATGAGGAGGACAAACTACGGATTTTGGAAAAAAAATGAAGGAAAACGGATGACTTTATGAAAAGTGGCACTTTTCGGCGCAGATGGCAAGATTTGCTTACAGTCT
>JAULCF011157888.1:0-15384 GCA_032361265.1 Devaleraea mollis
TTAATAGTCGTATTCCCAAAACAGGATAAATTATTAATTGGATTACCTAAAGGGTCAACGACTCTGAAAATTAAATTCTCTTCAATACCTGAGCCACCATAAACAGGATTTACATCGGCAAAGGAACGGTCATTTTTAGGGACGCTGAAACCCATGAAAACTTTTTCACACTTATTCTGGATATTAAAATAAAGCTTAGAATCAGAATCTTTCCAAGCAAAAAGACCATAATCTCCACCACGAACGCCTGTATTTCCTGCTCCTACAAATAGAGCAGCTTCGTCTGCGGTAGCTGGCGCAATTGATTTCGTGCCTTCTGCTAATAAATTAAATGGATTGATTAAAAAGAAAAGAAAAGTACTTAAAAAAAGTGATTGTAAAGTTAGTGTTAATTTAAAGTGTTGCATAACTGAATGTTAAGGGATAAAATAAATACAAGAACTAAAAGATTAAAATATTGCTCTAAAATTATTTAGCAATTGTATGATTTAATTAGTGTTTCGATTTTAGTGCGGTGTAGTGTTTACCTTAGTTTAATGGATAGTCACTAAGCTTGTAAAAGGGCATAGAGATAGCCCCTTTTGCTAAGTCGATTGACTTTTGAAAAGTCTGTGGAGTAAGCCAATTAGTAACCTTGATTTGTTAAATCTAAGAGATTTAATAAATATGGATAGGGTAATTGAAGCCCTAGATTTCCTGCCTCGATAGTAATCGTGGATGAAAATTTAGTAAATCAGAAGCTTACTCTAAATAATCGAACTGCCTTAAATAATGTAATGCTAAGGTATGGTATTCATGCTTAAAGTAGATGAAACCAGTCAATAGTGCTAAAAGGATAGAATGGAAACTAAGATGGTAAGACCTCTAATAAATCAAAAGGCAATGGTTATTATTTTTGATATTGTTCTTTTGAGACCTTACGATTTGTTTCAATCGTTAAATGTTCTTTTTATCAGCAATTTTGAATTACTGATGGGTTTTGGTGTTACGTTTAAGTTAATAGTCAATAGATAGCAAATCAGATAAAACGCATCGTTACAATGTAGTCATTGCGTAGTTAACAAATTTCAATATTTGTTAAGCAATGGGCTGGTTAGTGGAGTTTGGTGTGTAAGTTTATGTTGTAAGTCGTTTTTATCTAGGGCAAAATTAGTAGCTTGTCGGCTGGCTGTCAACTATAGCCTGCTTTTTTCTATTGATATGACAAAAATTAAACATTTGTAGTGGCGTATTTTTATTACCTGTTAAAAACTTGATAAAAAACTAGAAAAATCCATCTTTTACCACCTATTTCCGTATGCTCTCGAAGACCTTGCTACCAAAGGGTTTTCTTATAAAAATGGAAAAGCACTCGTTTTGGCAATTTTCAATTTTCAATTTATAATTTTCAATTTTCAAAAAGGGACAACTGCCAATTTTTGAACTAGAAAGCATCGATTAGGGGGAGGAGTTATAATTTTTGTCTTTTTTTTCCTGCGGAAGTCCTTTTGACTATCGAAAATTAATGAAATAATTTTTTATAAGAAAACCCTTCTTGCTACCATTAAATATGCGTTTACCTAAAATATTTTTTCTACTACTCTCTTTTTCATTCCTGTTGCCTACCATTGGACAAGGTAAATACACGATCAAAGGCAAAGTCAATCTGCAAGGAGATTGGCAACCTCAAATCTACCTTGCAGCCATTGATAAACTCAATGATTATTACCGTGCTAGCCCAGATTTAGTGATTCGAATTGCACCGATTCAAACGGATGGTAGCTTTATTTTAGTAGGAGATAATTTACCAAAAGAAGCTCGATTTTATCGTTTGTATTTGATGAAAGAACAAAACCGAGAATATGATGCCTGTTTGTACTTTGGTTTAAATGACCACAATTTTATTCATATAGTCTTGCAAAATGATAGTCAATTAGCCATCAATGCGGCAGCGGATGCTTTTTCGCCTTTTGGCAATTATCAAGTTACGGGCGATGCCACCAACCAATTGATGCGACAGTTATCGAATATGGTTTATCCGAGTATTGAGTTTTATGATTTTCGGTTTCCTACGGAGCAAAAGTTATCTGCGGAAAAATTACAACAAGATTTAAAATATTTTGCCGATACGTGTTCGATTCCAATTGTTAGTTTAGCTGCCGTTAATTATACCGATTTTGACCAATATTTTGATGTTGACCGTGATTTTTATGAGGATTTTGGACAACGATTGAAACATGCCTTACCTAATTCTATTTATACTAAAAACTATTTTCGCAAATTCAATTATTACGCTTTTGAAGAGCAGCCTATTATACCAAATTGGATGTACTGGTTAATTGGCGTATTAGGAATCGGGTGCTTGTGTATGTCAGGATTGGCTTATTATTTTTATCAACAAGTTGTCCGTCATAATAAGATACCTAACAAAAGTACGGCTGAAGAAATCGCCATTATTTATGATAAATTAACCCTGAAAGAACGAGAAATTCTCACCCTAATCCAAGCAGGAAAAGCCAATAAAGAAATTGCTAGCGAATTATTTATTGGCGTCAGTACGGTCAAGACACACATCAATAAGATTTATGGTAAATTAGAGGTCCGAAGTAGGAAAGAAGTGGTTTCTAAATTGAGTAAATTATAGTAACTACGAAACGATGAATTATGAATTGGTAAAAAATAGCCTTTTCCTTATGGCTATTTCAGTTTTTTATACTGATAAATAGAATGACCAATTAACCCGATAGCACTAACAGTCGTAATCATATCAATTATTAGGTTTTTGCTATTTAGCAAGGAGCCAATTCCTACAAAGAATAATAAGATTCCTATAAATACAGAAGAACGGTAATAATTTTTTTGATATTTGCTATCTTTCATAAGGCATTTTCTACTGATAAATGAGTTGCCAATTTAATCCATTTAGTAAACCTTTGAAATTTGTATAGATGAAGGCAAGTAGATTTTAGATAGAACAAATTTTTGCTACGTTATTAGAATAAATATTTCGTTATAAAAAACTACTGCTTCACAATCTTCTTCACCACCTGTTCTCCATTAATTGTTATCCGAATCAAATAATTCCCAGACGCTAGATTAGGCATGGTCAATTCAAACTGCTGTTGCTGTACCTTTTCTTGCGTCCTTAAATGCTGGATTAATTGCCCATTAATCGATAATAAATCAATCTGTAAATCACTACTTTTTGGCAAGTCTACTTTAATGGTAAGTTGTTCCGAAAAAGGATTGGGACTAATCTGTATAAAATCAACTAGTGGACGAATGGTCTCAGTTGAAGTATAAACGCCATTCGCTTTGCCTGGTGTACCATTAACCGTGAAAGCTATCCAATTTTCGGGTAAGGTGTTGTCACTATCTGGGTTGATTAATTCTAGCGTTGGTCCTATCCCGTTGGCTGCGGCTGGCCAAGGGTTTTCGGGTAAATAAAAGACAGAATCTACCAAAGTACCGTTGGCATCAAAGAGGCGAATAAATTCGCCTTTACTGCTTAGACCAAAATCAAAATCGCCCATAAAATTGGTGACATCAGGGAATATAGTGGCAAAATTCTCAGCATCTTTAGTAAGTACTAAATAATCATTTGCTGCTAAAATAGTACCTGTAGGAAAAGTGAAAACATGGTCGTTATCATCATCTTTAAATGTCCAATCTGTTAAATCTTGTTCGTTGCCATTATTGTATAATTCGATCCAATCACCGGTATTATGCTCTTCGCTGGAATTATAATTGATTTCATTAAACAGCACATCGCTCGTTAAATTAGATTCTTCCTTTTCTATAAAATTAGCGGTCAATTGTAGGTTGCTAGTGGGGTCTATCGTAATAGTTTTTATCGTATCAGTACTTGCACCTGACCAATGCGAAAAAGTATACCCTGGTTGAGCTATTGCGGTTAACGTAATGGGGACGGATGGAAAATAGAAACCAGACCATTGATTGTCTGTAATCCGAATCGTATTTAATTGAATGCTTCCTGCATTAGGGCTAGTAATTGCTAAATCAACTCTTTTTTGGAAAGGTAATTCAAATTCATCTCTGATAAAATTTCGTACAAAAGCAACGCGTTGATGGGCAAAATTTTTCATATCATTGACTTTGCTTCTCCAAGCCGACATACTGGTTTCTCCCCACTTGGCAATATGTGCTAACATTTCTTTACTAACTATGGTTTCGTTGGTCTCAATTGCTGTTGTTACATTTGTAGCTAAAAAACGAGTATTTAACTCATCTGCAAAAGTATTAATAAAGCGTTTTTCAAATGCGTCATTTTCCATTAAATTCCGGAATAAAAGCGTTGACCAAGAAGGGTTGGGCCAGCCTGACCCTGAAGGTTCTAAGGCAAATGCTAGTGTATTATTCGTGTATTTTTCGGCATTCCATATACCAAAACCAAAATCTGTATCATATAAGATCCAGCGCCATTTGCCATTTTTGTGCTTCCAAAATTTGATATTATTGCCTGGCCAATCAGTATTGTCAAAATAAATTTGAGCGACTTGATATTGGATATAATTAGCTAAATCAATCTTTTTTGCTACTGTTTCATAATTATTATTATCCATCAAAGATACTTCATCTATAAAATTTATCAATTCTAAATATTCCTGATTACTTCCAAAAATAGATTTACCATTGAATTCTAAGAGCGTAATATCCTTTGTAGGTATGTTGTGTAATGCTGACAAGTAATGTTCATTTATTTTTTCTCTAGCATTATAAATACCCCAATATTCTCCATTCAAATAGGTGACAATTGGACGACCTGCTTGAATATCCACATTAGAATTTTTCATTAAACCCGTTAAAGTCAAATCTCTAAGCATAGTTCGTTGCCAATCATTTCCTGAATTTCGCAAAATGAATGCTTCATATTCATCGTAATCTCGCTGGGCAAAAAGTGGATATTTCAAAATTTTGTCTCCATATTGATTTCTGAAAAAAATGGATAGCGAGCGTTGTGGATTAGCTCGACTCCAACCACCAAAAATCTTAGCCCCTGCGCCTGTGGAAAAGCCGACGGCTCCTTTTTCAAAAAAGGTTACGTGAATAGGTTTTTCCAAATCTTTCCAAAAGTTAGCACCAAAGAAGGGGAGTTCCTCCTCATAATCGTTTCCAAAAGAATACATCCCTGTAGTTTCACTAAAAAAATCAGGTCGATTGAAAGCAATAGATAAAATAGGTAGATCATGGTCAACGTCTATCAAATAAGTCTGAGTCGTGATGTCACTCGGTAAATAATCTGTTTTGAAAATACCTGCTTTTATAGTCCCACTTAGTCTGATTGGAATGGGGTTTTGATAAACACTAGAAGTAGCAGTTGGAGTTGCCCCATCTGTTGTATATCGAATGGTTGCTCCTTCACTTGCGCCAGATAATGTTAAAACAAACCCTTCTTGAAAGATGCCACTACTTTTTGAGAACAGTACCTCGTCTGTTATAATTTGCTCGAAATATGTAGTCGAATTAGGTGCATTCGGTGTATTCTCTTCAAAAAAAAGTTGGTTACTTGCCCCATCTGGAAAACGCCCAACAGTTATACCATTCGTCAGACTGGGGATAGCTAAACTATCTTGTAGTTCATTCACCGCATTGTATAAATACACCGTTTCTTCGTTACCTATTTTAAAATTAGTATGTAAAAAAGAAGAGAGTAGATTTAAAGAAATGGGTACTTCAATACCTTCGTTTAGAGGCGTTTTCGTACCGAAAGAAAGAAAAGGAATGATTGTTAAATCTGAAGAATTTATATTTACATTATGTACTTGAACAGCTAAGACATTTTCTCCTTCTACCAATAATTCGGCGATGTTTTTAAGCGTATATTTAGGTGGTGAAATGCCTTGATATAACTCTGCTTCTCTGTCATTAACTATCTTTGCAGAATAAGGTGGAAAAGCATCACCTCCTACTATATTTTCTCTAGCAATTTCAATTCCATTAATATAAGCGGCAAAACCATCATCATAATCTGCATGAAAAACAATTTCTTCAATTTGAGAAAGGTCGGTTACGGTAAATTTTTGTCGGACAAACACAGATCGAGTTTGATTAGGTACAATCGTGTTATCGTCTCCATCACCATAGCCTATTCCTGTTTCTCCATTACTCCAATTACTATCATCAAACTCTGCTACTCGCCAATTACTAGGGGTAGCAGCATTCGGGATAAGATATTTACAAGTATCACCCTGTTGTAAAATTGTTCGATAAGTTAAAAGCGTATTACGGTCTTTTCCAGAAGCGAAAAAGGTAAAAAAGTCTTTTGGTGCTATATCAACGGCAGGAAATAACCATTTTTGAGGTTTCGTTTTATCATCTGTAATCGTCCAATTTGCTAAGTTGATTACTTCGGTAGATTTGTTATATAATTCTATCCAGTCTTTCGTTTCCTCGTCCTCATCAAGAAAAGTATTGTTAGTAGGGGCGACTTCATTAATTATAATGGATTGACAAACGCCATTGGGAAAATTGCTTAAAAATAAGCAGAGAAATACAGCACTTAATCTTAAAATCATACTTGGTTTTCTTGATTAGGAATGTAAATTTATTATTGAACCATTCCTTAGTTATATTGAATTGGTAATATACAAGATGGTAAAGTGCAAGTACAGTTTTTTATTAAAGAAAATCAAATAATATATGTGGAATGAATATTTTAACAATTTAATTACGTAATAATATCTTTATACTACTTATTCGCTAACTGATTTTCTAATTCCTTGATTCTATTTTTGAGCTTATCCAATTCAGGTTGTAATTGTTCTAAGGTATAGCGTGGTGTAATATGTTGGGGGCAATTTAAATCCCAAGCGGTAACTTTAATTTGAATGACTCGCTCTGGGCTTGCCTTATAATCAGCTGCTGTTAATTGAGTCAATTTTAACATTACTCCGCCAAACGCATCACCAATTTCTCTTCACTCATTATCCCATCCTCTTTCATCGCCAAATACAGCGTCACTTCATCACCAACTCTTTTGATAGTCATCCCATCAAACCAGGCGGTTTGTTTTCCCATTTTGACCAAAGGGAAAGTGGTATATTCCTCCTTTGTTTCCCATCCCGTTAAATCTGGATTAAAATGTTTGACCTTATAAGCGAGCGTTCTATTTTCTGCTATAATGGCGATGAATTCATAGAAAACAGGTTCGTCCTCTTGTACCAACCTAAAACTGCCAATCATAGAATTCCCCATCGCAGGGCCAAAATTTTCTTCTAAGTCCCCACCAAATCCTTTACCAACCCATCGACCTGCATACCAACTCATATCCGAAATTTTGGCAGTAGGAGAGGTAGCCCCTTCTTTTAATTTTAAGGTGTTGGGCGTCTTGGTTTCATATAAAATCTTGGTAGCTTGACAAGACAGTTGCGGCAATACGAAAACACTTAGACAAAATATAAGGGATAGATAATTTTTCATCGCTAATGATTTTAAATGTACAAAATAGATTAAGTCTTTACTTGACTACGTTAGGAGTCAGTATTGTAATGGTTTGTTTATCAATAAAGAGCTACAATTTAGTCATTTATAATACAACGAAACCAAGCAAGTAGTAGGGGACAATTTGAATTTTTTATTTGGAGAGGAGTACAAGAAGAGGCTTTTATGTTAATCTCAAATTCACTCCGAATAAAGTCGGACATTAAAAATTATTTAATCCATATCAAACCAAAAGCCATTAAAATTAATTCAACTGATGCTTATGATTAGTAGGTAGTTTCTTTTTAATTTCTAATGAGAAGGCATACGCTTATAGTCGAGTAAATTTTAAAGATTTTCTTATCTTTAGCCGTTTTTAAATACCCAGTATGAGACAATCACCATTTTGATATTGGGTACGTCTAATTTTCTAACCAATAAAATCACCCATTAATGACTATTAGTATTCGACTCGCTTCTAGCGATACTACCCCTAAGAATAGTTCTTTTTTGCACACGCTTCTTTTCTGTTTACTAACTACCTTTTTAACAGGACAGGAAGCGTCAACTTTATTAAGATTTCCTGCTCTAAATACTGACGGTAGCCAAATCGCTTTTTCCTACCAAGGAGATATTTGGACAGCCGACGCAAACGGCGGAACAGCTCGTAGATTAACCATTCACGAAAGTTATGAAAGTCATCCTCAATGGAGCCCTGATGGACAACAGATTGTTTTTCAAGGCAACCGTTACGGCAATAATGACATCTTTTCTATCAAAGCAACAGGTAGTCGCCCCCTGCGTTTGACACATCATTCTACGTCAGACGGTGCACCTGTTTTTGACAATCAAGGAAACGTTTTATTTTCTACCAGAAGAAATTTTATCCAAGTGGAAAGAGAAGCGGAGATTCATCAAGTATCCGCGAATGGAGGCACACCTTCTCGCGTACTAAATGCAACAGGATTTAATCCGAAACCTTCTCCCAATGGTCGATTTATCGCCTATATTCAAGGCAATTGCCGAATAGTTAGAGAAGCTTATATGGGGCCTGCCAATCGAAATATTTGGGTATATGATACGCAGAACAAAACGTATTTACCAATTGTAACCAACGATGCTCAAGATGTTTATGCGGATTGGGGCAATGATAATACTTTGTATTTTTTAAGTGCTAAAAGTGGTCGGTATAATATTTATAAAATTGGGGTAGACGCCAATGGAAAAACGACGGGCGAAGCAGTTGCTTTAACCAGTTTTACGGACGAAGGGATTCGTTATTTTGATGTGAGTCAGAATGGACAAAAAATAGTATTCAGTCGAGGAATGAGTATTTATATGATGGATACGCAAACAGGAGCCAATCCTAAAAAAGTAGACATTCAAGTAACTGAAGATTATCGTTTTGACCCGATTGAGCATAAAACGTATACCAAAAGCGCTAGAGATTATGCCATTTCTCCAAACGATAAATATATAGCTTTAGAAATCAGAGGAGAGATTTTTGTAACGCCCAATCACAAGGATAGAAAGCGTACCGTACAAATTACGAAAGACCCTTATCGTGACCAAGCGCCAATTTGGTTAAATGATTCTACGTTGATTTTTATCTCCGACCGAAATGGGAATAAAGAGGTATTTATGGCACAGTCTGCGGATACGGCGACGATAGATTTATTTAAGACTTTCAAACTATCCGTAAAACCAGTGACCAATACGGCGGCAGAAGAGACACAAATGGCTTTATCGCCTGATGGTAAAAAAATAGTCATGGTCAGAGGTAGAGGCAAAATGGTGGTGGCAGACATTAGTGCGACAGGCGCATTGACGAATGAAATTACGCTTTTGGATGGTTGGGATATTCCAGAAGGCATTGCTTGGAGCCCAGATAGCAAGTGGTTGGCGTATGCCTACGAAGATTTAAATTTTAATGAAGAAATTTTTATTCACGCAGTTGATGGCAAGAGCGAACCACACAATGTCAGCATGCACCCAAGAGGAGATTATTCGCCCCAATGGAGTCCAGATGGTAGTAAGTTAGGCTTTATGTCGATTCGGAATAATGGCGATGCAGATTTATGGTTTGTATGGTTGAAAAAAGAGGATTGGGAAAAAACCAAAGTAGATTGGGAAGAATCGGAATATGATGAACCTAAAAAAGAAAATAAGGATAAAAAAGACAAAGACAAAAAGAAAGACAAAGTTAAACCCATTCAAATCGACTTCGAGGAGATTTATCAGCGCATTGTACAAGTCACTCGTTTGCCTGGCACTGAAGGTGATTTAACCATTAGCCAAGATGGAGAAACCTTCTTTTTTACGACTTTCAACTCAGGTCGTTCTGGAGCTGGAGGTGACCCTGAATTTAAAAAAGTAAAATGGGATGGAAGTGAGTTAAAAACGGTCTTGGCAAAAGGAGAAATCTATAACGTCTCTTTAGATAAAGGCGGTAAAAATTTATACTACTTAAAACGTGGCGGTACATTGGCGAAATTCAAAGCCGATGCCGACAAACCAAAACCAGAAGTTTTACCTTTTAGTGCTAAAATGGATATCCATCACGCCAAAGAAAGACAGCAAATTTTTGAAGAAACTTGGCGGAGTTTAAATGCTGGTTTTTATGACCCAAATTTTCATGGACAAGATTGGGATGCTTTGCGCCAAAAATATCAAAAACGGGCTTTATCAGCTTCTACCGCACAAGATTTTCGAGACATGGCAAATGAAATGTTAGGGCAATTGAATGCCAGTCACATGGGCTTATACGGTTCTTCTCCAGAAGAAACCCAAAGCGAACGAACAGGTCTTTTAGGCGTAGAAGTCATGCCCCAAGATAATGGGGTGAAAGTGACAAAAGTAGTAGCAAATAGCCCTGCTAGTCGAGCAGAAAGTACCTTGAATGTAGGCGATATTATTACGGCTGTAAATGGAACGTCAATTGATAACAATACCAATTTATATGAATTGTTGGAAGGAACAAGGACAGAAAAAATCCTCTTGTCTGTCTTGGCCAATGGCGTTCAAAAAGAAATCATTATTCGCCCGACCAACTCTTTGCGTACTGAATTATACGATGCTTGGGTAGCAGAACGCCGAGCCTTAACAGAAAAATATTCCAATGGTCGTTTAGGTTATTTACACATTCGAGGCATGAATTGGCCAAGCTTTGAGCGCTTTGAAAGAGAATTAGCAGCAAGCGGATATGGGAAAGATGGGATTGTGATTGATGTCCGATTTAATGGCGGTGGCTGGACAACCGATATGTTAATGGCGGTCTTAAATGTACGTCAACATTCCTATACGGTACCTCGTGGTGCAGCAGAAAATTTAGAAAAAGAAAATAAAAAATTTAAAGAGACGTATCCTTACGGCGAGCGATTGCCTTTGTCTTCTTGGACCAAACCTTCGATTGCATTGTGTAATCAAAATAGCTACTCGAATGCTGAAATTTTCTCGCATGCTTATAAGACCTTAGACATGGGGACTTTGGTTGGTACACCTACTTTTGGTGCGGTGATTTCTACGGGCGGTCAAGGTTTGATTGATGGTTCGTTTGTGCGGATGCCTTTCCGAGCTTGGTATGTGAAAGCAACAGGCGAAAATATGGAACACGGACCAGCCGTACCTGATGTAATTATTGAGAATGCACCAGATGGCAAGGCGAATGGAGAAGATTTACAATTGAAGAAATCGGTAGAGGTGTTATTGGGAGAGATGAAGTAAACTTTCTCCTAATATGATTTTTTGTAAAATTTATACTTGATTGTTCATCAAGGTAATTGTGTTGGGTATAATACTATTCGTGACACGATTTCCTTGAAAGACAACATAATGTTATGTTGAGTAATGAATGACGGGGTCGTTGGTCAAAATACTTGAAGGTCTGAGAGACACTCCAAGGTTTTTGTTACCTGATCTTGGAGCGTCTTCAAGACCTCCAAGTGTCTTTTTACAAAAAAAGATTATTCGTCATGTCAAAGTTGACTAACTATTAGAAGAGATTGATTTTTTTAGAATTTTTAAAAGCTTATAAAATGAAAAATGTCCCCCTACTATTAGCCTTCTTTTTTATATTAAATTTACTGGCTTGCCAATCCAATACTACAGAAACCGCTAAATCAACTATTGCAGATGCTGCTACAAACAAAACGCAAAGTCTCGGTTTAGTAGAAACCCTTAAGGAATCTCTTACTTTCTATAGTTCTTTTGACAACGGTATTTCGGCTAATTTTGCCAAAGGAGATAGAAATATTTATACCGCTGCTTCCAGAAAAGAAGTGGCGAGTGCGAGTGCAGGCATGACCAATGAAGACCACCAAATTGTAGAACCTGGACAATCGGGAGGAAGCGCTTTCCAATTTGGAAAACAAGGAAAAAAAGTTATTTTTTATAAAAGTAAAGACAATGTGCCTGCTGAAGAAAATAATTGGACGGGCACTATTTCTTTTTGGTTAAAAGTAGACCCTGTAAAAGATTTAGCGCCTAGTTATACCGACCCTATACAGATTACGGATATCAATTATGACAATGCTGCTATTTGGGTGGATTTCACAAAAGAGAATCCTAGAGATTTTCGATTGGGCATTTTTGGCGATAAAGAAGCATGGACAAAAGATACGTTAACTTCACCAGTTGACACGGTGATGGAAAAGCGCTTTGTCCGAGTTAAAGAATTGCCTTTTTCTAGTGAAGAATGGACGCATGTTTTAATTACCTACCAAGCATTAGGTACACCACAAAGTATTTCTAGTCTTTATCTGGATGGAGAAAAGATGGGGGCTATTGAAGGCAATTCAGCTGCATTTACTTGGGAATCCGATAAATCAAATATCTACTTGGGGCTCGGTTTTACTGGGTTGATGGATGAAATTTCTATTTATAAAATTGCCTTTACGGATAGCCAAGTAAAGGATTTTTATCAATTAAAAAATGGGATGAAATCAATTTTAGAAGGTAAATAATGGGCAAGAAAGCTTCCTAGTTTTGCATGCGTTTTATAAGAAAGACCTTGAAAGTTAACGACTCCCGAGAGTCGTGTTACCCGTTATCGTTGCGATGTACAAGTAACACGACTCTCCCGAGTCGTATCACATTTTTAGCTACTCATACTTTTTACCATAATGCCATAATTTTTAGTAATTAGGCAAAAATAAATTGAACCATTTTTTTTGAGTTTTTAGTTTACAACTTTTTCTTTGAGGCTCAATTTTCAATATATCGTTCAGACCTAAATCCCATTTCAATATCTAATGCTGCACCTAGCGCCCAACTGGTATCCTTTTTTATCAAGAGATATTTTACTTATGCCTTTACTGATTAAATTTTGGGAAAAATACTTTTTTAGCTTGCGACTAATATTATCTCATTAATCTCATTTCCCTTTCAACTGATTACTCTTTTTTACAAAGTGTCGATTATTTAGATAGTCAGTTAAAAAAGTAATAGGAAAATGACTGGAAAGGTGGTCTGGCACATAGCCTAAGCCTGAATAAAATTGACTGTATTGCGTATGTAATTCTTTAATGACTTCTCGTTTCACTACTTTACTTGGGTTAAAATCGTTCAAAAAAGGAATTTAAAAGGTTTTGGAAAGCAGTTCTCTGAAAAGTGCTTCTTGTATCAATAGACCCAAGTATTAAAAAAGTCAGCTAATGCCGTATTCGTAGCGGCTTCCATCGCCAATTGAAAATCTTTCGTGGTGACGGATTTGCCATAGTATTGTTGACTAAAGTATTTTATGCCCAGCCAAAAGGATTCGTCGCCAAGTTCTTCTTTTAATAAATGCAAAACATAAGCGCCTTTAAAATAGACTAAGTTTCTATCTGCTTTTGTTGGGTTGGTCCAATCCTTAAATACTAATGGTTTATCCTTCCCATTGGCTCTTATTTTATCAAACACCCCAAAGTAGGAAGCTATATCTTGTTGATATTTTTCTTTTCCAAATCGGTGTTCATTATAAGCCGCTGAGAGGAAGGTGGCAAAGCCTTCGTTTAACCAAAAGTGATTCCAATTTTTGCAAGTAATCATATTTCCCCACCATTGGTGGGCTAACTCATGTGCTATCAAATTAGTTTCCGTGCTGTCTTTTAGTATTAATTTACCATAAGACTGCTTCAAGATAGAAAAACCAGACATTTCTTGATAATGATTGCCCATCAAAATCTGAGAATACGTACTTTGAGGAAAAGGAATCCCTGATTTCTCTTCAAAAAAGGACAGCATATCGGCGGTATATTGAAATATTTGTTCAATCTCTGCTGGCGTATGCTGCTTGGCATAATACTTTAAATCAATACCTTGATATTGCTGCTGAAATTCATTGAATTGACCAATCGAAAAACCATAAGTATAGGCGGGTGTTTCATAATCTTGACACCAGGAATACAACGTCATCTTGTCTTTTCGTTGAGTTGTATCTTCTAAAACCCCACTTGCGATACTAATGAATTGATTGGGTACTAATACCTCCAATTTTAGTGTCGCTCTATCAGCGGGCGCAGCATTACAAATCATCCATTCACTCGTAAAATACACGGTATACAATTGTTGGAGAGTATTTAAGAAAACCAAGCCTTTTTTTGGAGCGCCCTTATAAAATAGCCGTATTTCATGAGTCGTCGTATCGCTTGGTGCTAAAGAAATAATGACTTTATTCTTGTTTTGTTTAAATCCTTTTGTGTGTTTTCCCTCCAGTCGAGTTACCGTCAATTTTCCTGAATCAAAGACTACTTTATCCGTATTTGCAGGCACGTTGAATTTGATTAAGACATTTCCCGTAAGATTTTGCTGCGTCAGATTTGGGGCTACATAGACTTCATAATGCAGCACATCTATCTGGGGCGTGTCAGAGGATTGGGCAAGGAGACTTATAGCAAAGGTCGTGGTCAGCAGGAAAGTAAATAGTTTGTTTGCTAGCATGAATTTCGTTTAGGCGATGGCACAACTCACAGCGTTGTGTTACAGTTGACTGCTCGAAAGTAACACAACTCTGTGAGTTGTACCGCATTTCGGTCAATATATGTATCGTCCAAATATTAATTACTCCCATGAACATCATAATACACATTATTAGAGACTCCATTTATTTTAAGGGTAAATATCATGGTCAACATCTAAATCTGGAATAGTGCCTGCAACAGCACCGATTAACAATGATTTCTTTCCAATTTCTTTGTCCTTCACGACTGCAAAAGTCGCAGCCCCCAATAATGCCTGTGTTAATGAATCCATTGATTTTTTTCGTTTTTGGTTGTTTTTTTCCTTTTGTCTAACGGTTGATATAGGTTTTTGGTTGCTCACGTAGGGTAGCTAAAAGGCCATACTTTATTGTCTGTTTGACTTTTTTATTGCTTCTATTCCTTTATCTCATGCTTTGGTTAATTTTACCACTTTAGGACGAAGAGCTCATTGGGGATTTATCTTCAGAATCTAAGGGGTTTAGGAAATAGTTGTTTCGGTCGCTACTGTGCTATTTGTCGAAGTCAACAATCTTATTATTCTATTACCTCACAAGGCTTTGTCGTTGTAAATCGAGTCATCAATATAACATGAAACCCTGCGGCAGTAATTAAGATGGTAGAAACAGTAGCTCTATCAGAAACAAGGCTACATACAATAATTGTAATCGCCCAAATTAATGCACTTAATATCTGTGCATTTGATAAGAATCGAAATAATTTTGTTGAATTAGTCATTTTTTATTTTTTGAAAAAGTGTTAATTATTTTTTGTCTAGTTCATCCAATTTGGCATCAATTTTATCTACTATTTTTTCTTTTAGTTCAATGGTTTTTTCTAGCTTTTTCTCTAATTTTTGCTTTTGTTCGTGATTGTCAACTGATTTTAATGCTTCATTATCTTTCTTAATTTTTTCTTCTACTTCTGCAAGGAATTTTTTCCTTTTCTCTATGCTTTCTGCCTCTTCTGCTTTGTCGAAAATTAGATTTTCTGGAGTGTTTTCTTCCAG
>JAULCF011158999.1:0-15379 GCA_032361265.1 Devaleraea mollis
TGGAACGATCTACAAACTATGGCTAATCGCCAAAGAGCTCTTGAGCAAGAAGTACTCGATCAAAAAGCAAAAGTTGAGGAACAAAAAACTCGCGCTGACACTGCCGAGGACAACCTCAGACTTCGTCTCCAACACATCGAGAGCCTAAATATTTCTTCATCAACCAACAGTGGAATGACCCTAAAACTGGCTAAACCAGAAAATTTCTACAGGCAGGGCCAAGACGTAACTGTTTGGCTTCGTTTCATCGACACGATGGTAACAAACTGTGGAAAAACAGAGGCAGAAATTATTTCCTTCGTTACCTCATACTTTACGAAAACAGCTGTCGAATGGTACGCACGTTTACTCAGCTCTACCGACAAGCCTCCGCCTTCCGCATACGACGCGCTGAAAATCTCCACGGAACAGCATTTCGGTGACAAGTTCAAACAGGAGGATGCTCGTGAAAGTCTTATCAAATGTTTCCAGGGAAAACGGAGCCTTCGCACATACAATGAGCAATTTCAACGCTTTCTCATAAACGCTGGAGATATGAGTGAGCAAGATAAAATCTTCTTCTACACGAGAGGTTTACGTAAATCTACTAAAGGTAACGTCAAATCCCTCAAACCACAGAGTCTGAGCGACGCAATGGAACAAGCTGGGAATTTCGATGTCGAATTCCATACAAATCGACAGACAGCTCAACACTACGGATCATCGTGGCGCCAGCGAAATACTCCTGGTGGATCTTCTTCCACTTACACTCAGTTAAACACTACTCCTACTGAAACAGCTTGGCCTACCAATGCTGAACTTGCAGAAGAACACAACATGCCAGAAGCAGAAATAGCCGTCATGCAACGTGAAAAAATATGCTTCAATTGAAAGTGCAAAGGGCATCGCGTCCAACTTTGCCGATCTGCACGAAAAAACTAGATTCGGATGACGGGAAAGCGAAGCTCGAAGACCCAGCTCCGCACTCTATTCCCGTCACCACAAAGAAGCAACATTACTCTAAAATGCTTCAGGGGTCCCCGCATGCCACAAAAATACCTAAACGAGTTACATTTCGGATAAAATTACGTAATACCAAATCAATTGAACAAAGTACCATCAACAGTAGATCTATTGGACTTAATACCCAATCAGTCGAACTCTGAAATCGACGAACTACTGCACGAACTTGAGGATGACATAAAGAAGGCCCGTCCGCGCACTAAACAGTCAAATAATCAGCAAAAGCGCTACCTACAGCAACAAGCACAAACAACCGCAAAGTCAACATTGTCAAACTATGTGAATTAAAACATGCTGGAAAACACAGAAAGCGACCTATGCTTACACTGAACGGTCATATCAATAACAAATCTCTACTCATTTTGGTTGACTCCGGATGTGAAACATCAATACTATCTGCAAACAGTGCTAACGGAATAGGAGCAAAACTTCGTTCCTCCAACTTACATGCTGGACGATGGGACGGCTCATTGACACCAATAAAGGCAGTCCATGATCCATTAACCCTCCACCTAGAAGGCCAGATCAAACATACTATTAACCCCTACGTTTCTGACGATATAATCCGAGTTTATTACCACACGCTTTATAAAAATAGAAAAAAAATCGGCAAGAAAATACTGTTGCCTTTAAATACCCGTCGAATCCATGGGTTCGAAGGGTATTGCCTGCAGGCCATTGCCACTAAGTCACAAGAGGGCCTCCGTACCTCAGTTGGTAATCTGTCCGGAGGTGAGCTCCTGCACTTAGTTTGTCTTTGCTTCGAACTGTCAGGAGTTGCCGTAGTAACCACCTCGTATCACTAGGGGGGTGGTTGGTTACCACGGTGCATCGCACCTCGTTTAGTCTCGATCTATTGAAGACGCCGATGCCGGTGCCAGAACGAGTGCCGGGCCAAACTAGGCCAACTCTGGAAATTGGTGAGTGGGCTCATCATACATATTCGCAACATTGTATTAAAAACATTAATGTCATAGATGGTCTCAGTTTATTTTAATCGTCGTCGCAGAGACGTCGAAATCCTTGGAAAAGAGGACAGTACATGTATAGTACATGTACAGTACATGTAAAGTACATGTACTGTACATGTACAATACATGAACAGTACATGAACAGTACATGAACTGTATCACGTTCATGTTATAATTTTTGCCATTCAAAGCTACGCTACGAGGTCAAAATAGATCTGGGTTGGCACAAAATAACGCACTGCGCATTAGCACTCCAGATGCAGTAACTAGATCCCAAGTAAAGTCTATTGTAGAATCGCTTTGTCGGCGTCCCTTGTGGCATGGCTTCCCGCCGCGCGTATCCCTCGAACTCTGCTTCTTCGTTTGCGGAACAGCCACTATAGATATCGAAGATCATCGGGAGCAATTTGAAGCCTAGGTCGGGCATCTCCTTGGGGAGTGGGGTCTGCGGGAAGGCGTATTTTAAATCCGTCTGCACTTTAGTGCGGAAGGCAGACCACTTGTAGATCTCGCCGACGTGGGCGCGTCAATGGATAACGATCATTTGCTGGCGAGCGCCCTGCCAGAGGAGTTCGTTAGGCAGAAATATCCTGTTACCATGAAGTACATTGCAGTCGGAAACCCCAGCACCTGGCCAGGGGCGCAAGCAGGGGGATAGACGAGAACATCAAAAGGTTTGGAGCTTGATACGAAAAGCTGCTTTTTAGCTTCGCCTTTAAAGTATTTTCTTGCGTATGCCAGCCCAGCTGGCTCTATTCCGTTCTTCTGAGTCACTTTAGTGGCAAGATCATGACGGGCTACTCTGCTCCAACCGGTACCAAAACTGGTAAGAGCATGTATCCCCAGTCGATCAAGCAATTTCTTTCCACAGTTGCCGCATACTAGCAGCTCTCCGCCCGAGTCGTCATAAATTACACCCCCAAATAGAGCTTCATCATGACGCTCCAGAGCTCTCTAGAGAAAAATGGGGTGTAGTAGGCATTGCTAGCAAGAAATAGTTGGCTCTTGGTCTACGCAGGGCCAAAATTCTACGCTGCGTGTGTACAACATTCTAGTCCATGTCGGCACCGCACTTGTCTTTTAGAAGATCCTATTCAGCGTCTATCGCCACTGCATTGGCTCGCTTGCGGGATAAGACCTGGCTAATACCATACTGTGATGATTCAGGTGATTTTTCTAGAGAGAGAGTGTAGTGAGGGGAGCTCTTTCGGGGAGGAGCTGTAAAGAGGTCGATAGGGTGTGGAGGATGGGGTTGGCCTTATGCAGAATTTCATGAAAGAAAGGCGAATGCTTTCGCCCATCGGCACAGACATAGGCAGTGTCGATCTAACTTCCCGCGTATGCACATGGGGACAGATCCGCTGCGGAGTACAAGCCGAGGCCGGCGTATGAGTAGGGGAGACGGGCTTGTGCTCGGGCAGCAGCCTGCTTAGAGACATTGGACATCTTTTCAAAAAAGACGGACTGCCTCTTGTCAAAGTCACGCCATAAGCATATTGTGTCGTCGTCAGGCGATAGAAGTCGTACGAGGTGGTTAACTTGGAAAACTGACACCGTAACACGCTGCATGTGATAAGCAATTCGTGAGTCCGGCACTTCAGCGATAGTAGCAAAAATATCGTCAACTTTAGCGAATTTATTCAAAAAGAGTTTTCCACAATTATTTTTGAGACCAACGGTGCCCCCAGTAGCTTCATGTGCTCGCTCGGATTCAGGAGAATCAACTAGTACGCAACGGTTATGGTCTTCAGTTTTCCGAGGTTCAAAGAAGGCCAGAGTGCCTTCGATTTTGAGGGCGCAAGAATAAAATTAACTTCCGCGCCTGCGCAAGCTTTAATATCCAGCCCGTGCTTGACCTCGCCATTTTGACCGCAAAGAGTGCCATCGTCAGAGTGCCATCTGTTGACGTGTAGTTTGCATTCAAAGTCGATTCTGTTGATGATAGGATGAATGAAGAGCGCAAACATGAGCATGCTAGCAGGGTCGCCCTGCTGGGTCCCTTCGCAGATGCGTAGAAGCTCGCCCCCACATTTAAGGAATGGGGTACCTTTAGCATAGATCGCATTGATCAGGATCCTTCTAGGATGGATCTTGCGAGGGAAGGAGCATGTGCATGGATACCAGCTAAAACAGCAGCGCGCAAAATCATATTGAGCGCGTTGCGCGCATCAACCGCACTGCCATCAACCGCAATCCAGTCGTCGTCGTGCCCATGTTGCTCTAAAGCGTCCCGCATTTCATGCACGGAATCATCAAGCCCTCCTTTCACACCACAATACACCTGGAACGGGGCGAGGAAATCAGCCGCATTCGCATTAGAAGGCGGCATAAGAACTTTAGTATCAAGCCTGCGCAATACTATTCCAATGGATATCGGTCGTATCTATTCCTCTCCCTTGTCAAGGGTGAGCAGATTCGCAGCGGAGAGTAGATGGCCGAGATATTGAGAAAAATCGCCAGCCGCGAACTTCTCTATCACAAAAATGAGTAGTTCGAGGCCGGAAAACTCTGGAAAGGCTCGCATCTCATTATTAGCGATGAGCTCGAATTATCGGACGCCCATTCGGCCCGGCTCCGGCTCAAAAGCGGAGTCTAGATCCATCTGATTTATGGCCGCTCGTACACTACCTGGGGCGACGCGAGGCTTTGAAGGGAGATCTCCTTCAGGGATGGGGACGACGTCGCGGACCGGATTCGGATGTAGCGCCTGCATCTTTTCAAAAGTTCCGTTCTTTCTAGGATCTATGGTTGGTTTTTGAGCTAGTGATTTTTCTGCTTTTCCGTAGAGAGCCTTCTTCGTAAGTCTCAGCGCCCCGCGCAGTCTCCCATTCTGTTCCGTTCCGTTCCATGCCGTTCCGTTCTGTTCCGATCTACCGTGCCTTGGGGCGCTCTGATACTAGAACCTCCCGGCGCTCTCGCTCTGCGTGTGCCTCAAGCATGTTCTTCCACAATCCTCGAAAATTGTCTCTCTGCGTACGCAGCAGTCGCGCCTTCATGGCATTTAGTCTGCATGTCTTTGTTCTCCACCCTCTCTCACCAGCTAGAGTCTGGCGAAATACGAGCTGGAAACTGAGCGACCATTTGGTAAATGCCAAGTCTTCTTGTGCTGAGCCTGGTTTGGCCATCTTAACGGCCATGAGAATCCCCTGCTCAAATATTGCTGCGGAGTTGAGGATAAGACGAGAAAGATCAGAGCCTAAGTCCGACGCTCTGAGCGGACTCATTAAAACCTGCAGCAGTGACGGCATCGGAGCCACCGACGAGATGGTAACCGGTGGAAGATGAGGCGTTTTTTGTCAGAGGCGTGCAAGCAGGCGCCGGCACACCGGCGGTGAAGTTCCCTCCGGCAAAGTTGTACCGGGATATTCAAGGATGGGTTCCTGACGCGCCGCCGGCGGCGGGTACGAGGATGGAGTTTGGCACGTTCTCGGAGATATTCAACCTGGTGTCGCCTACCGGGACTGCACCGCCCTTCTCACCTGTGGCATGATCAGAGCGGTTGGGAACTTGCGCGGGCTGACTGAGAGACGCAGGAGTGACCTCATTTCTCGGGGGCAGGAGCCAAGGGGATGGGGCCCTCGCTCACCAGAGCAGCCCGGAGCGCATAAAGCACAACGATCCTCCATCTCGCTTCCCGGCATTCGCGGCGCGCCGCAGTCAAAGCACCAAATGTATCCGAACTCCGCTGCAAAAACCTGCATTATTGTGCGCGCCTCAAGCGAGATGATGGTCATCGTCTCCGCGGTGCGGCTGTGGACGCGGAGGTGTCTGCGGAACTTATCGCGCGTGTTAATAGTGGTTTTCCGCCGCGCAGGTCAGGCAGGGAAGCAGAAGTCGAGAGTGAAAGATGTAGTGGGGGTCAGAGTGAGAGCAAAGGGTGTTGTGGGTTGAACTGGATTCATAGCCGGGGTTGGGGAGATGAGGGGTTGCGGCCAGAGATTAGTGTTGCAGAGAATCAGCAATCCCTGGACCAGCCTCATTAACATCGCTATTTGCATCAGAAGAGATGTGCGGCTTCTAATCCTGCATCTTCATCGCTTCCGAATCTTCGATGGCCTTCTTCTCTGCAACAAACTTAAACATCTCCACGTCGTCGTCCGCAGAGGGGTGCGGATCTTCATAGCAATTGATGCAGTCCGCTACTTCCGCTTCGTCGGCCTCAGCAGCCATCTTTCGCGTCTCCCAGACCTCCCTAGAACCGTCCGCTTCCGTTCTCTGGTCCATGAAGAAATCTCCATTAAAAGATTCTATGGCGCTACCAAGAGCCACTCTTGCGACCGTGCAGGCGGCGGAGGTGGACGACATGCGTGTTGCTGACTCTCGGAGAGCAACGTGAGCGCTTCTGAACGCGACACTGGAATAAGCGTGCTCACGGCGCTCCTCTTCTTTGTCGAGTACCACCGCTTTGTTTTCTTAGTCTCCAGATTCGGCGACAACTTTCTCGGCCTTGGCGAAGAGAGCGACGTCGTTCCGCAAAACAATCTTAGCTTCGAGCACATAGTTGAGCGCTCGTTTATGTCGCCTTAAAATCCTCTTGCATTTCCGGTTTGCCAGAGAAAGAGCCCTAGTCCGACCCTCGATGGCCAACGCTTCATCTAAGTCCACCTCATTGTCCGAGGTCGTCACAGAACCACCACTAGTATAAGTGGTGGTATTCGGCCTGGTCGGCTCCGCGGTGGATTTCGCAGCCGCCGCAGCGGCGGCGCTCGACTCCGCGATTTATTTACACGGAAATTGTAATTCTCTCGCTTCTGCGTCGCGAGCGGCTGTGCTGGGAGGAGGGGCAGGTGTGGTCTGTGGGAGGGGGATATAGAGGTCTGCTTGGTCGGAGGGGAAACTGACTTCTGGCGAGCGTCGAAGGAGCGGTGCTTCGACGCGTCATGTTGAATGACGTCAACTGCGCTGTACTATGCGGCGACGTCCGTTTCGAAGACAGTGTCGGACGACGTGTCTGCGCGCGAGTTCAGGACAGCCATGAGTGACTCGATTTTCTTCTTGGAGTCATTGAGCTGTATTTGTTCCAGGCCTGGTTAGTTGCATGTCGCTTCGACGCTGGTATTAGCAAGAGGTCGAAGTCTACGTCGAGGTCTACGTCGGAGTTCGCATTAGTAGCCTTGAGAGGATGAGAGCGGGATTAGGCGCGCCTCTCGGCCGCGTTCGAGGGTACCAGCCGAGTGAGGGCGTCGGTGCGCTCTCCCTTCTGTCAGTCTTGCATGGAGATGGGGTGGGGGTGACCGGCGAAGTCTATTTCTGCGGGGAAGGGAGGGAAGGCGCTACTGATGACTTCTGAAGATGGCATCGGGAGCGGGTCAGACGCTGATGGAGGGGAGGCCGGCGGCGGGGAGTCGGAAAGATCCCTCGTTGCAGCGATGGCTCTGATGAGGGACTGAGCATTCTCATGCTCCTGTAGGTGCTTGAGAAGCAAGTCCGAGAGGTGCCTGTCTACGTGTGGGGGGCAAATATCATTAATAAAGTCTATTACTGCGTTATTGGGCTGGTTTTCGATGAAGTGGGAAGCTTAGCCACGACGTCGGTGATTATTTGTGTGAGAGCCGCCGAGAAGGCGGTACGCTCGGGCGCAAGCATGCTGCGGGACAGATTGATAAAACCATCTCGTGCCGACCTGAGTCATGACCGTGCTCGCGCATCTTTTTCACGGCCGTGATATCGAACGATATTTTCTGGACGGCGCGGAGAGAAGCAACAATAGGACCGCCGTTAAAATTACGTCCCGCAACGTCTTTCGCTCCATCGGCTAGGGCAATAATGTCGCCGGAGTGGAAGGTAAAATCTCCTAGCACGTCTTTCAGCACAATCAAAATCTTCTGGAGTCGGTTCCATTCACCGCGCAGCGCCACGACAAGAAAAGCGCAAGGCATAAAATTCGCAACAGCGGCACATTTCGGGAGGACGACATGATGCTTCACAGCGATCATCGCCGCCATCATCTGTAGCGCTTCCTCTCTACGCGGGAAGCTCTATGCAGGAAAGGTAACTAAAAATGACGTAAAGGAGGGCGGCACGACGAGTTTATCTCCCGTACGCGCGCCGTGGATGAGTTGGGGCGCGCCGCCGACGAGTTTGACAAGGGCAGCGGCTTCGATGCGCGCCTCACGGCGGTAAGCTTCTTCGTTGGGGGTAACAGGCTGGGAGATGAGTGCGCGCATTGACCAGCGACAGCAGGGGCTTGGGAGCTGGGCCTTTGGTGGGTGGGGGATAGACGGGCAGCAGCTCAACGTTATCGTGCCATGAGGTATTTTCGACTCGAGCCGTGCGGACAGTAACGCAGTGCGCAGGAGGGGCGAGGAAGGGGGAGATGAGAGATGTTTTGTGCTGTAGAAAGGACGCTCCGATGCGGAGGCGGTCCTGGAGGGCGGCCGCGTTGGGGGAGATGACGCGCGTGTAGGAAGTCATTGCGAGTGTCGATTTCTGAGATTTTTCGATAGGATGAAATATCTGCGTGCGCTGAGCGCAGCGCACGTTTCGGCGCGCGGCGGGGGAGTCGGATTCGGGCGTTTCGGCACGAGCAAACTCGGAGTGCGGGGAGAAAAGTTCAACAGTACAAGTATAGTAGGGCATTTGCGCAACAAAAACGTTAAAATTTACGTTTTACCTCGAAATCAAACGTAAAACCCGAAAGGCCTTTGTGCACAAGAGTACAGTTTTGTTCGAACGATTATTCTTTTACACCGATTTTGAATAAAAAAACGTCGAAGTTTGAACGATTGAAACGTTCAAATATTAAACAGATTTTCTCGTTTTCTTTTCGATTTTTACGTTTGAGCGTGTCACATTTTATACTCGTCTGTCTATCGGCCGTCGACACCATTTCTCTGTCATCCACCCCTCCGGCCGTCGACGCCATTGCTCTGCCATCCTCCCCTCCGCTCTCAGAGAGAAGTAGGCTACTTCTACACAGACTACAGCTCGAAGATTCCTTCGATATGCGTACCCGGAGCCATGCTGATACCGAGGAAGCAGCCAAGCTGCGGATGCATCCACCCGAGAAGCGGGCGAAGAAATGCTCCGCATCGGCGCGCCGGGGGATTGCTGAGAATTGGAAGGTTCTGGAAGGAAGTGCTAGTGGTGGTAAAATTGTTCGCCCTTCAGTCAAGCCTGCCGTCGAGGACGACTCAGACTCTCCTTTACCAAAGAATGTGCACCAGAGGATTGCGGAGCAGGGAACCTCAGCCGCTTCCTCGTCCAGCTCGTCATCCTCTCATCCTCCATCAATCCATCTCGCGACAGAGGAAGACTTGGAAGGAGACGGCAATGGTGCATCAGGCTCTCTTCCACCATCCACTCCGCCCGAAAGATGCAGATCTCGAGCTCGGTGGCGACGATGCTAACTTTGAGCCGTGAACTCCTCAGAACAGGGAAAATCCACGCCAGTTGCCGACAAAAGAAGGCTTTCCTACCAAAGGAGAGTGCGCTCTTTGTATTCAAGACTGCAATATTGTTGGTGGTGCGGCATTGAATTGCAGTAATCCGGCCGACATCCCGGAAGAGCAACGGAACTTCTTGCGAAAAACGGCGCATATATGTCGCGTCTGCTTCTTTCCAACGCACAGCCTGTCCGGAGTGTGCGATAATGAAGCGAACGTCAAGGCTCTTCCTTCCGAATTGCAGAACCCTCGACCTATCCTGTGCTCGCAAAAGTGCGCCAAGGACTTTTTCGCCGCATTAGAACGCACTAGGGAGTCACCTGGTATGGAGGAAGGCCTTTCGTATGTAGCGGAAGGAGTGATTTGGACACGTCGGGATTTAATCCTGCGACAAAAAACGATTTTTACGACCCTGACGGGGGAGACGTTGAGGATTACGCGGACTTCCAAGAGCTTCTCGCGGCTGCAATTGTCATTCGGGCAAATACTGAAAGAGCTGAACTGTCTCTTTTGACGACTACACCCCTGGAGAAAGAGCCTCATTCGAAATTGCTCGTCTCTCATCTTTAAGATTTTATTGCTGTCAAGGGTGCTTTGCGTTGGAAGTGCTCGGAAGAGGTTGAGAGGTCCTCATTTTGGCTGAAGCTGAGAACAACAAAGTATGGGATACGAAAAAGCGCACACTTAATAAGCTTTTTGATGGGATTTGCGTTGACGCTAGTAACAGGATTGTTGCTTCGATCCCCGCGCAAGATTTTTCTGAAAATGGGCAATGAACGTCGAAGCTGATCTGGTTTGTACAAGGGGGTCGCGGAAAATTTATCTGGAGCTATTTGCCGTGTGCGAGATAACAAGCTGAAGAAGAAAAATGCTGCTGTGTTTTCCACCGAAACAAGAATCGGGGCTGGAAATTTCACCACTCCGGAAGAAGGAAAGCAATTCTAACTCACCGCTCTGAAGTGCCAGAAGATGCGTTTAATAAGCTGAGCACGGCAGACAAGGAGCGCAAAAGTTGCAAACATAAAGCTGATGAGGCTGCATCAGCCAAAGATTGGAGCTGCGTGCAAACCGGCTGCGCAGCTGTCCTCTCCGTGAGAAGGCTAGGTTTCGGTAGCAGTGGAAAACCTGGAACAGTCGTCTCCATTCCTACGGATAAGAACAACGAGAATAAGAACGGTGGGATATATGGAACCCGTTTCGTTTCAGGGACCTCATTGCCTACGGTTGGCGAAGGAGGAGAAGCGAGAACCTCTGTCGTCGACTTACTTGTTTCAGTAACGGCTGCAAAGTATAAAACCAGAGGCAAACAGGGTCTACAGAAAAACATTGCAAGTCTTCATGCCGAGCGTGCTAAAGTGAAGGATTCTATCGCGGCTGGCAGAAACGCCAGCGATTTGAATGACGAGGAGATTCCTGATGATCTGAAGGCGTTGATTACTGGCGTGCTCGCGCCCATCACGTCTACAATGTCGGAATTAGCGGAGGGATTCAATACTCTCGCCGCTGCTATGGCTGCGCCTTAGGCTCCAGTGCCTCAACCTGCTGGTGGTATCGATGATGCTGCCAACGCGGATAGAATAGCCTCACTCGAGGAGTCCGTGAATAGGCTTCAGGTCAGTGGGGAGGTGACAAACAATTTGCTAGGACAGATTATGGCGGCGCTGAAAAGAAAACCTGGTGCATTACAATATATCAAGTGCGCTTTCGCGAAGCGCCGAGCCACTTTCGTAAACATGCCTTATTTTCCTTGCATCACTCTGCTAAACTTTTTAAGTTTGTTCGCCACTTGGAAGCTCAATAGTATCTCTTGAGTGGGAAGCTTCTAAGCTCTTAAGAGCTAGCTCCATCGAGCTGTCGATACATGCGCACACATATTTATATGTATATATAGCTAGCCACATCGAGCTCTTCATTTTCGCGCATATATATACATATATAGCAATGCATGTATACGCATATATAGACATATCTAACACCATAAAGCTCTATTTGCGCATATATATATATTTATACATTCGCATATATAGAGAGCTCGATGGAGCTAGTTAGAAATGCATATATATGTGCGCATTTATCGAGAGATCCGTGGAGCTTGCTATATATACATACATATCGATGGAGCTAGCTATATATATAGCTATCTTCATCGAGCTCTCGATATATAGACGGAGTTAGCTATATATATAGCTATCTCCATAGAGCTCTCGGTATGTCCGCATATTTAACGTATTGCTCCATCGAGCTCTTTATATCCCCTCATATATAGAGAGCTTTATATACATATGCGCATATATCGAAAGCTCTATGGAGCTATCTCTTAAGACCTTACAAAATTCTCACCCAAGAGTTACTAGTGAGCTTCCAAGCTCGATGCAGCTATCTCTAAAGAGGATTTGAAAGCTTTATATCTTTCAAAGAAGACTCTTCTCTTCGGAGGACGTTTATGTTTTTAAAAAGACGGAGGCACATCTGGTGGTCCACGCGCTTCCACATCGGCTGAATGCTGCTCGACGGAAATGAAAAGAGAAAATTCTGTTTGAGACGTTCGGCGTAATTCATAGGCTATGCATGCGCCTGTTTCGTGTACGTAGTTGTCTGGACGATTTTGAATTTGACTGTGTAAGAATTCCTCAATCGGAGGTGCACCTCGCCATGGCGAAACTCTGAAATAATGCGAGGTCCGGCTAGGCTCTAGACAGTTAACAGCATTGTTAAAAATTACTGCTGCTGCGAATTGAGCAGATACCGCGCATTTGTTAAGCATATTCGTCCTCTTATAAATATCAAGTGGAGATCTATTGCCCGGACCACCAAAAGCCCATTTGACAGTAACTCTATCCCCACTCATTATGGCACTGAGCAGAGACTTAAAAACATCCCCAGTATCGCGATAGGAAGAGAAAACCAGAGACCCTCTACCGTAAGCGCTGTTGGAATAATGATAAGACCTGCCCGAATAAGAGAAGCCAGGACCGGCTCAAGCTTACTCCTTGCAAAAACGTATGAATCATGCCGCGCGCCGTAAATGGGCCCAAAAACGTCAAGGCTCAGACCGTCAACGCCGATAACCATTTGGTAGGCTAGGTTCGTACCGTACTTCCTGCTGTGCACGGCCTCTTGATCCGTCTTATTACACGGATCGCAAACATCAATGCGTGTCCCGTCCAAAAATCCCGACGACATTTTCGACTGGGCTCCCACGCGAGCGTAGTACGTGGGTGAATAGCTTCAGACATGCCAAATTCGACCGAATGGGATCGAAACGCAACGTCCCCCCACCACGCTTGAACTATCCAACACGAAACATGCTTGAAGACCGGGAAATTTCCGAGCGCTCGCAGCCGGCATAAGTAGTGACCGTGCTGTCTCTGCCCGTCTCAGACAGACGGCGGAGGAAAATAAGCACGGCCTCAAGACCAGTAAACCTAGAGTGATTATAGGTGACGATGAAGGGAGGAATGTGCAGAGCAGTGACGAAACGGGTGAAGTAACGCTGACGAACCCTGAAGTTAACTTTGAACTCACTCGTGGGGAATTTGTTCTGGTCAAGCGCTCAAAGATGGACTCTGGGTCGATGGTAGTAACCTATGCATGGAAAGAGGGCGTCGATCTGCTGCTTAATTGACAGCAAGAGCTACATGTCAATGGATCGCAGTCTCTCCAACTCTGGGAAACGTTGAGCGTTTCGGATGCGACGCCGTCGGCGCGACAAGGCCAATGATAGGCCATATACAAACGCCGCGACGGCCATATCAGCCGATACACGGACAAAGGCCGTCGCTACAGCAGAAACGACCATTCTTTGACTGTAACAGCTCATTGCTCGCAATGAGCTGTTACAGATTATGTGTCCGTACGTTTACAACTCAAATCAGAGAAATAAAAATGGTCTCGAGGCATAGATGTGTAAACAATATCGTAGCTCAAAGATATCTTTGAGATAGCAGTACTACTGGTAGGACGCTTTGAAACAAAAGATATTTTTCACCCAGCTGGGACGCGAAAGCTGTACTTTTGTTAAAAATCTAAACTTTGATAATACCAATATTATTGAAAGGGCGGTCGAGTGCGCAATGTCGTGCGCACACCTCTCCAAGCGAAAAGCCGAGATAATAAAGTTAGTTGAAATATTGAAGACCATAACACTACTCTCATTGATATAGGGACAAAATGTATCCAGAAAAGCATAAATTTGCACCCCCAGACATTTGTTAAATGTAAAATGTTTGTTTTGACGCTAGAACTTTTCTTTGGAGGACAAACACGAAAAAACATTTGCTGAAAGGGGTGGTTAATCGTGCGAATGCTTTGCGCCTACGTTTATTTCCCTACATTAATAGAAAAAGTGGTGCGGTATTGAATTCATTCTTATCTCGATCATGTGAAATAGACGCGTCAAGTCACAAGTTTTTAATTAAAAGCATTAATTCGATTGACTGGTCGACCTGTTTAGATGATCGAGATTAAAATGCATTGAATGTATTCACAATGATTTGACTTTTCTTTGAAAAAAAACATTGCGTCCGAATGAAGGCTTGGGCGCGCATTGTTTTCCTCTGCTAGCTAGTTTATTTTCGCTATATTGATCGGAGAAGTGTTGTGGTATACCACAACAATCTTTGATAAATATAGCGAAAATAAACTGCAGCAGCTAGCAGAAAAAAACACGCCCAAGCCTTCATCCGGACACAATGTTTTGCTTTTTTCAAAGAAAAATCAAACCATTGCTGTTGAAACGAAGGGTCAGGCGTGCCAACTTGTGGGTATACATTTCAAGTCAAATAACTTTAGTTGAAGCGACCAGGATCGGGTAGTTTTTGAAGACATGGCCTGAGATGTTCCCTACCTATATTCTCTGATCGTTGAGCTTCGAAGTCGGGGCCAAAAATCTATAGAATTTCATCTATAGTTATCGAAGCACAAATTAGGACACATTAGCCCTCAATCAGACGCGAGAGATTTCCAATTTATTCGACCAACAACCAAACTTCTCTTCTGGAAGGGATTGTCAAACGTGCAATGTTTTGAGCTTACCTCTTCAGTACATTAGTTTATGTGATCAAGATTAAGATTGAATTGGATACCTTACCTCTTATTTAATCAATGGAAAGACAATAATTTATCTGGAAAGCACAAGTTTTTACGCTGCACCATGCGCTAAACCCATCAAAAAATGCGTCGCAGATCTGACACTGAATTATTTTTCTCATGCAAGTAGACGCCTAAATGTTTCCTTACTTTGTGCTACTGTCAGGCTATTTTTTTTCTGTAAGCGTTTTTTGGTTGTACAGCTCTGGTCCGATCTCTAAGAAGGCTATAAAGCTTGGTTCAAGCATTCTGGAGGCTAAATACAGACGTGGCCCATGTCGCGCCAAAAGCCGGGGCACACATGACTGCAGTCATTACATGTAATAAGCTCGTGGAGCTCTTCAAAACGCACTTTACAAATGTTGACGGAACGAAGGGGGAGATGGCCCGGCAAGGTTCGTAAAACAAGCTAAAAACTGAAAAATGGACAAGTTTTCGCAGGTTCCGGCTCTCAAACGACGGCGCCATGATGAATATGACCCATAACAGAGATTGCCCCACAAACGACAGTCAGGTTTATTACAGTCGTGTTTGTGACGCTTCTGGTGAAGGATGTCGGCGGAAACCATAGGAAGTGTACTTAAATGCGGCTGCATTTGTCTCAATATTCCGCGGGAATGAATTTCAAAAACGCCCGTGGAACCATTTTTGAAAACAAAACAAACAGTGTACGATACGATCGAGATATGATAGATACTTTTGTCACTGTACGCTAATATTTGTATTTAACATGCGACGCAACTTAGTGCATGGTGGCTGTTTTCCTATTTTTTAGATGAACAAGGTCTGATTAAAGTATGGGTAATAATCAAGCATGCAAAGTGTTGGATTTTAAACTTTGGCGAAAGTGTTTTCTTGAACTTAAGGAGATTTTACTATTGGAGGTCAAGCTAGAGTTAGTTAAGTAGTGGTTCAGCCTAGTCACGGCCTTGT
>JAULCF011160110.1:0-15357 GCA_032361265.1 Devaleraea mollis
AGCATGTTTTCGACGGCTACAAGCACAATCCTGAATTCAGCATGCAGGTCCTCGAAGCCGCTGCAGTCGCCGGCGCCAGTCGACTCGTTCTGTGTGACACTAATGGCGGCACCTTGCCGTCAGAGGTTCGCGACACCGTGGGCACCATCGTCGACTACTTCGGTGGCGACGTCGGCATCGGCGTGCACCTGCACGACGACACCGGTTGTGGCGTGGCCAACGCGCTCGCCGGTGTCGAAGGCGGCGCAATCCAGGTGCAAGGCACCATCAACGGCTACGGCGAACGAACCGGAAACTGCAATCTGGTGCCAATCATCGGCAACCTCAGCCTGAAGATGGGCATCGAGACAATCCCGGCCGAGAACATGGTGCACCTGACATCGGTCGCCAACCAGGTCGCCGAAATCGCGAACTTCACGCCAGACCCACAACAGCCCTACGTCGGCGCATCTGCGTTTGCCCACAAGGCCGGTCTGCACACCAGCGCTATCGCCCGTCGCCCCGATGCCTATGAACACATCGATCCAACCACGGTTGGCAACCAGGCACGTTTCGTCGTTTCAGAAATGGCAGGCAAGGCCGGTATCGAGATCCGGGCCAAAGAAATCGGTATCGAACTCGACCCCACAGCGACCGCAGAAGTCATCGACATCTTGAAGCGCCTTGAGCACGAGGGTTACCAGTTCGAAGTTGCCGACGCATCGCTCGAGTTGTTGTTGCGCGGCGCCGCCGGATGGATCCAGCCGTACTTCGAACTCGAGAGCTTCCGCATCGCCACGCAACACCGCAGCGGCAGTAACGCTCGGGCGTGGAATGACGTTGCGGTCGAGATGGAAACCGAAGCCACCGTAAAGCTGACTGTCGACGGCGAGCGAATCGCTGCGATCGGTGAGGGCAACGGCCCCGTCGACGCGCTGCACGAAGCGCTGCACGTGGCAATCGGAACCCGATATCCGGCGTTCAACGACATTGCGCTGACCGACTACAAGGTTCGAGTGCTCGATACCTCTGCGGGTACCGAAGCCGTAACCCGAGTGCTCATCGATATGAGTAACGGTTCCGAGCAGTGGACCACGATCGGCGTAAGCGAGAACATCGTCGAAGCCAGCTGGCAAGCACTTGTCGACGGCATCGTCTACGGCCTGCTCCACGCACCCACCGCCTAATCCGGAACAACCCTGATCTGTGAGCGTCAGGCCACGGATAGCGCGGTCTGAAGCTCACAGATGCGGCTTGGCAGCACTACAGTGATCCGGTGAGTCAGCCGCAGAATGTTCCAACGAAGCCGGTCGCAACACAGCACTACGCATCGCCGCCTCGGCGCGACCGCACGTGGAATGCTGATCGGCCCGGTGATGTCTTCACCGATGGTCAGCCCAAGGGCGAGCTCATTGGCTCGCAAGGCCCCGACCAGGGCTTCGCTATCAAGCTTGCTCGGTCGTTCGAAGACAAGCTTGTGCTAACCGATGGCGAACACGCCAACGACGTGCTTGCCGGTTGTGTGGCAGTCGGCCTTAAGCGGGCATCTGCATTCGGTCGTGCGCCGACCGTGCACGACATCCGTTGCGCGCTCCACATCTTCGGGTACCTCGAAAAGGCCGAACCAGAACTCGTCGAACTACGCCAGAAGCTGTTCGAAGAAGTCGCACACCCGCATCACTACACCGAGCGTCGAGCCATCGTCGACGCGGTACCGACAGACTTCCTACGCCAGCCGCACAAGAAGATTCTGGAAGAAGCCGCCGACTGGCGTTCGGTGCTTCAGCCATCAGCGCACTGAAATGACAACTTCTTCGTCGGCATCCGTGTCGACGGCAGATTTCGGCACGCGCTTCTCAGCGTTCGTGATCGACGGACTGCTGCTCGTAAGCGTGCAGTGGATTGTCTTCATCGTGTTGTCGCGCCAGCTGCAAGCCGTGGGTCTCACATCTACTGGCTCGTGTAGCGAAGGCAGCGCGGCGCTCTGCGAAGGGCCATCAACGGCCCTGTGGACACTGCTACTGCTCCTCCTTGTCGGGTCCACCGTTGCGTATCACGCAGTGTTCGAAGGCCGCTACGGGGCGACCCCCGGCAAACGCTGGATGGGTCTCACCGTCACCAATCTCGATGGCGCCGGTCCAGTGGGCCTGACGGCGGGAGCGTTGCGAGCTGTTGTTCGCCAGTCATTCTGGTTGTCACTGCTGTTTCTGTTCGATGCATCGCCGCTATCGCTCGGACTGCCAGCATTGCTCTTTGTCGTAGTGCCGATCATCACGCTCAGCGTGTTTGTGATCGGTGCCTTCAGCCCGACCGGTATGGCCGGGCACGACATCATCGCCAAGACCATGGTGATTCGCTCTGACCAACGAGCGGTGCGCCAGCCATCTGTGAAACCACAAGCTGCCCATGCTCCCCCAGCTTCGAGCGGCGCTAACCTCCCAACTCCCAAAGATTCTGAAGATCCTGCATGACTAATCCAGACATCCGCTGTCGTTTCGCACCGTCGCCCACCGGCTACCTGCACGTTGGCAGCGCCCGAACTGCACTCTTCAACTGGCTCTTTGCTCGGGCTGTCGGCGGCACCTTTGTGCTCCGTATCGAAGACACCGACGGTGACCGCAACCGGCCCGAACTCATCGAGGTCATCTTCGATGAATTGAAGTGGCTCGGCATCGACTGGGACGAAGGTCCAACGTTTCAGAGCGACTCTCGTGATCGCCATCGCCAGGTCGTGGCCGATCTGTTGGCCAACGGCCGTGCGTATCTGTCAGAGCGGGTCGACGAAGAGAACGTGGTCGTCGAAGGAACCGAGCTGGTCGACGGCTTGGCCGTGCGCTACAAGGTCCCCAAAGACCGCCAGGTTGTCTTCACCGATGCAGTGCGCGGCGAGGTCAGCTTCGAAACCAATGACCTCGAAGATTTCGTGATCTGGCGCTCGAACGGCACACCAACCTTCCTGCTCGCGAACGCAGTCGACGACGCCGACATGGGCATCACCCATGCGATCCGTGGCGAAGACCTGCTCTCGACCACACCCAAGGTGCAGCTCCTGATGGAAGAGATCGGGGCGACACCGCCGATCTATGGCCACTTGCCGCTGCTCGTGAACGAGGGCCGTAAGAAGCTGTCGAAGCGCCGCGACGACGTATCGATCGCCGACTACCGAACTCGCGGCTACTTGCCCGAAGCAATGGTCAACTATCTGGCACTGCTGGGCTGGGGCCCCGATGATGACATCGAGATCCGCCCGATCATCGAAATCATCGAGAAGTTCGATCTGGGGCGGGTCAACAAGGCAGCAGCCTTCTTCGACCTGAAGAAGCTCGACCACTTCAGCGCTACCTATATCCAGAACCTTGATGCTGATGCGTTCGTCGAGCTGGCGCTGCCGTATTTACATGCCGATGAGCGATGGGCCGCAGAAAAGGTCGACGCGGCCGTGGTCCACGAGTTCGCCTCCGACGTGCAACAACGAGTTTCCACCCTAAGTGAAGTGCCAGATTGGTACGACTGGCTCTTCCTCGACACGGTCGAAATCGAAGAAAAGGCCTTGAATAAGGGTTTACGGAAAGCCAAACAGGCCGATGAAGTACTCGACGGCGTTATCGACGCTTTCGCTGACTGTGCTTGGGAAGAAGATGTCCTGAACCAGACTGTTCGTGCAGTGGGTGACACACTAGGTGTGAAATCTGCGGTGCCAGTCCGGGTAGCAGTAACAGGAAAGATGGGCGGGATTCCGTTGTATGGACCCCTTGTCCGCCTAGGCCGTGACATGACAATTGACAGATTGCGAACCGCTCGTGAACAGCTCCAACGCAGCTAACAAACCATCCGACCTCGAAGCCCAATTTACGGGTGAGGCGCGGGGCGCCGACGGCTACCAATACTGGACAACCAGCCAGCTCGACGAAGAGTCGCTCGACATCCGCGAGCAGGTAGCTTCCGGCGCTCTCGAAGAAAAGGTCGTCAAGAAGCAACGGCGCAAGCTCTTTGCTCCCGGAACCTTCCGCCGCACGGGAATCAGGCTGGCATCGATGATCCTGATTGCGGTGCTGGCAGGCATTGGCTACTTCATCTTTAACTATGTGCAGGTGTCCGGTGTCGCTGGCGACGACGAGACTCGCCCGGCCGATGCGGCAATCGTGCTCGGTGCTGCGCAATACAACGGGTCCCCTTCGAATGTGCTCCAAGAACGCCTCGATCATGCGTTCTACCTGTACGACACCGACGTTGTAGATCGCATCTTCGTCACGGGCGCAGGCGCCGACGGCGACATCTCGACCGAAGGTACAGCCGGTCGCGATTACCTCGTGGGCAAGGGCGTGCCCGGCGATGACATCACATCGATCCCCGAAGGCACCAACAGCTGGGAACAACTTTCGGCATCGGCGTTTCAGATCGAGCAGCTACAACTCGACTCGGTACTGCTTGTGTCTGACGAGTACCACACGTATCGCCTGCTCGACATCGCCGATGAACTCGGTATCGAAGCCTTCGTGTCGCCATCAGCGATCGAAGGCACCACCATGAATGTCTTGCGCGAATCAGCAGCGGTGTCGATCGGCCGTATTACGGGCTATCGACGCCTCAGCGCCTTCACCGAGTAGCGAGCCGCAGAACTGCAACGGCATCACGGTGCCCGTTACCGCGGGTAGCTAGCCGACCGTGGTGCGCCAGCCGTGCGTATCGGCACCAACACCTGACTGCACGTCGACAAGCGCCTGACGGAGCTTGAGTGTGTTCGGGCCAGGTTGACCGTCGCGGACCTGGGCGGTAGCGCCATCAGTGATCAGCGACCCAACCGGGGCGATCACTGCGGCAGTACCCGACAGGAACATCTCGGTGTCGGCCGTGCGTTCGATAATCTCGCTCGCCGGCACGGAGCGTTCTTCGATGGTGTAGCCAAGATCGGTAGCCATCGTGATGATCGAAGATCGAGTCACACCATGCAAGAACGAGTCGTCGAGGTTGCGGGTGATCAGCCGGTTGTCGTCGACCATAAAGAAGTTGGCTGCGCCGGTCTCGGTGGTGTCGCCGCCGGTGGCGAACAACACCTGGTCAACGCCATGGGCGGCTTTGGCCTCGAGGGTTGGACCGAGCGCCATCACGTAGTTCGCGCCGCTCTTGATCGAACCGAATTGGGGCGTGGTGCGAGGCGTGGTGGTTTCGAGCAGCAGGCTCAGCGGGCGGATGCCACCCGCGAAATAATCGCCGACAGGGCTGGTGAGCACATAGAGCAGGCTTGTCTGGCTTGGTGCGGCGGCAGCACCAATGTTCTGGTCTGCACCCAAGATGGTGGGTCGCAGATAGAGCGAGCCTGGTTGCGCAGGTGTGTGCTGCACGTTTGCCGCAGCTGCCTGCAGGAACATGGTACGCAGCAGCTCAGCGTCGGGGATCGGCAATCGCAACAGGCCGATCGAGTTGCGGAACCGCGCAATGTGGTCGTCGAGGCGGAAGATGGCCACGGATCCATCGGCTTGCTTGTGGGCCTTTAGGCCTTCGAAGCAAGTGCTGCCATAGTGCAACGCGTGGGTGCCAGGGTGAAGGGAAAGGTCAGCAATCGGCTGAGCAGCCCCGCTGTAGGTGTACCCCGTGGGGCCACCGTGGGCGACCGTAATTTGGTCGCCGAAAAGGGTGCCGAACGGTTCGCTGAAGGGATCTGCAGTAGCCATTCGGCCCATCGTAGGCGCTACACACCGTGACGCTTGTGTTGGATTGATTGACTCAACTTTCGCGCGGTATCTGGCTGTGCGCTGTATTTTCTTTGGGTGGCTGTGCGACCGGAACAAGTGTTGGCGATAGATGTTTCTCAACAAACCGTTCGTGGCATGGTTTTGGCAACTGGGACCCCTGCGGTGGCTGGTGGGTATGCCCAGCTCGACTTCGATCCAGCCTCAGGCCCGGTGGCATTTGCGGTGCGTATTGCTCTGGCACTCGATGTCACGGCCGCCCTACCCGTAGCTATCACGACAGGTGCCGCTGCTGACGACAACACTGCTGAACAGATTGCCGCTGCGATCACTGATTCGGGTTTCAGATGGGTCACGGTCATGGACCGCACCGAAGCCGAGATCTTGCCTCCCGATGGCGCAGCCGGCTCAGAGACTCTCAATGGTGTCGACATTCCCTCCGGACTGCTCACCAGCCATGCCGGGCTCACTCTGCAAGACCTCGCTGCGGCCGTAGGCGCTGGCCTCAGGCTGCTGAGCACCGAAATCAGCATCGAGCCTGCGTCGGACGTTCCCGGAGGCACAGACGGTGATTGGTCGCCAGCCTCAAACGCCCCGCCGGCCTCTGCAACTGATCCGTTTACGTCGGGCGCTTCATCGACAGCGGCAGGTGTCGCAGCAACAGTGGCCGCCGCTGCGGCCGTGGCGGCGCTAGGCGATGATGACGATCTCACCATTGCGGCTCCGGCAGGTCGCCTGACGGCCCCCAAATCTCCGGGCAAGGCTGCAGCTGGACCCCCCGACGACTTGTTCGCAGTCGACGATGTCGACGACATCACCATTCCCGCTCCGGCCCGATCGGCCTCGGGCGATTCGCCTGCCGAGTCTGATCCCGAGCCAGGCGCAGCCGGTGCCGACGTTGCCATGGTGTTGGAAGACGACGCCACGGTGAATCCCGACGACGACGCTCACGACTATGAAGACGACGAAGACGACGCCACGGTGTTGGAAGACGATGCCACGGTGAATCCCGACGACATGCCGGCTGCGGCAGTTGCTGCCGCCGAAGGAATTGTCGAAGACAACATCGATGAAACCGTGATGATGGACCGAGCAACACTGCGCAAGGCCGCAGCGGCTGACAATGCTGCTGCTGGCGGTGCCGTAGCGGCGAGCGCAGGAGGGCCCGCTGGAACTAGCTCGCCCGCCGTTGCGGTCCAGAACGAGCCCGAAGGCGGCCGAAAACGTCTGCTGCTCATAGCTGCGGCCGCGGTCGCTCTTGTGGCCCTCATTGCACTGGCCGCCACCCAATGTGGGGGCAGCGACAACGAGTCGACATCGACGGTTGAAACAGCTGCCGAAGGTTCGGTTGATTCCCGATCAGGTAACACCGAAGCCGAAACGGTGGCTACGTCAGCAAGCCCTGAATCCGAGGTGGACGCTCCGCCGCTGGCAGCAGACCCCACGGCGCCGCCCGAACCGACCGCTGCTCCTACCGCGACTGCAGAACCGGCACCTACGCCGGAGCCAGAACCAACGGTTGATCCACTGGCTGGTCTGCCGGCCCTATCGACCTTGCCCGAGCGAGGTGCCATCTTCCGGCCACCGACATTGTTCCTCGAAGGACCAGTTCAAACACAAGAACAGGCCGACGAGCTCTATGAACGGGCGATCGCCGTGGTCGGGCCCGACAATGTGGTGAACAACTATGTTGTGCGCCCCGACGCTCCTGCTGCGCTCGACGGCAATGTTCGCGTCGAGCAAGCCGTGTTGTTCCAAACCGGTAGCGCTGACATTGCCGACCAGTTCATACCCACGCTCGAGTTGGGTGTGGCCGTGATGGCACTCAACCCGCAGGTGCAGATGGTCGTCGAAGGCCACACCGATTCCGTGGGCTCCGAAGCCGTCAACGTGGCGCTGTCGCAGCGCCGGGCCGAGGCAGTAGTGGCCTATTTAGAGAGTCGAGGCGTGGACATCGAACGACTCGAAGCCGTGGGGTTAGGCGAAACAATCCCGGTCGCAGACAACGACACGGCCGATGGACGTCAGATCAACCGGCGCATCGAAGTGAACTTGCTCGACCTGCTCGCGGCCGAATAGATCACAAGCTGGCCGATATCTGGGCTACAAGACAGGTCTTCGTTAATCGTCGATCAGAAAAACGCAAGAAGCTCGCTGCCGGAGCAACGAGCTTCTGACTGGGTCGGGCTGGTGAGATTCGAACTCACGACCCCCTGCTCCCAAAGCAGGTGCGCTAGCCAAGCTGCGCCACAGCCCGAGGATTCCGCACCGAAGTGTGAAATCATCGGGGATCAGTATGCCCTAGCCGCACGACAAATGCGTCGTGATTTCAGTCATATACCTGCGATGTTGCAAAATTCTTGGTGTCGGCACAGTCCTGCCGCCAGAGGAGCCTGAAATGACGACCCAACTTCGACGCTACGAAGTCAGCAACGAGGCCGGTCTTGACCGCCTGGCTGCCTGGTTTCCTCAGCTTGTCCCGGTGCGAGAGAAGTACGGATTCACGGTGCACTGGGCCTATGCCGACTACGAGCATCTGCAATTTGTCTGGTTGGTGAGCCACGACGGCGACTTCGAGGCAGCCATGGTCGACTATGACCCGTCGCCAGAACGGGCCGAGGTCTTTGCCGGATTCGAGAACCCAATTACCGCCATTACGGTCGCGTTCGTGGACAAGGTCGTGTAGCGGCTCATTCTTGCGGGGCTCAGCGATGGGTGCGAGTAACTTTGCGCTATGAGTTTCGAGATACGACCAATCACCGCTGAAGAAGTACCCGCGTTCGGCGTCGTCGAAGCCATGGGCTTCGGTCAGGATTACAAGCCCGAGGCCGATGCCAGGTTTCTAGCGCTCATGCCATTGGAGCGAACTGTCGCCGCATTTGATGGTCAGGAACTTGTTGGCACACTCGGTGACTTCCCCATGGAGCTCACGGTGCCCGGGGGAGCGCAGGTAGGCATGGCCGGCACCACCATGGTGTCGGTCCAAGCAACCCACACCCGCCAAGGCATCTTGCGATCGATGATCAGGCGACATCTCGACAACGCGGTTGAACGAGGCGAACCGGTCGCCGGGCTGTGGGCCAGCGAGGCGGGGATCTACGGGCGGTTTGGATTCGGACTCGCCACAGAGTGCCACGACGTGCAGATCGACAGCCGCCACATCACCAGTCCCGTAGTAGCCGACGACATTCAGCTCGCCATGGTGCCAGCGACGCAGATTCCCGATGTGGTCGCGCCGTACTGGCACAAGATCGCCGGCGAGCGGGCAGGCTTCGTTGGGCGCAGCGAGGCGCGGTGGCAAGACATCATGAACGACCCCGAGGATCGTCGAGACGGCGCAACCTCATCGCGACACGTGGTCGCCCGACGCGGTGGCGAAGTTGTTGGCTACATGGAGTATCGCCAGCAGTCGAAGTGGGAGCACTTCGTGTCCAACGGGAACCTGGTCATGAGCACCCTGGTTGCTTCTGACTACGACGCCCACATGTCGCTCTGGGCCTATGCACTCGACGTTGACCTGTTCCCGAACGTGTTGTTCTGGAACGGCGCGGTTGACGACCCACTGGCCTACACGAGTCGTGAGTCGCGAGCAGTGAAGAAGGTCGTGGTCGACGCGCTCTATGTGCGTATTGTTGACATCGCTTCGGCGCTCACCGGCCGCACATACGAACGCGACGGACAGGTGACATTCACGGTCGTCGACGACATGGACTACATCGGTGGCACCTATCAGCTGACAGTGACCGACAGCATTGGGTCACTCGAAGCGACGACAGCGCCCGGCGACGTAACTCTGGGCGTCCGCGAGTTGGGCGCTTTGTATCTGGGTCGGCTGTGCGCCGATCTGTTCATCTCGACCGGAGCCATCGTGGGTGAACCAACGGCAATGCGCACGCTGGGCCAGTTGTTCGCGACCAGCCGAGCTCCGTGGTGTCCCGAGATGTTCTGATCACCACCGACTCCACTCACACCGTGCAAGAACTTTCTTGGACGGAGGTGTAACGCCGGAACCGCGGCGCCGTCATGGACCCATTGCAGGCAATCGAAATGGGTGGGTGCATCATGCAGCGCGATGATCAAACAACAGAGCCACAGGGCGAGGACAGCAGCACAGCAGAATCGCTGCTCGCTGGTTTCGCCGAGGCGAGACAACCAAAGAAACAGCTCACGGGCATGTACGGCGTCGTATCTCCGTTCTCCGACGACGAGCCCGCAGCATGACCGGTTCTGGCACAGCGATCAGCTTTACGAAACGCCCTGAGCCATCGCTTGACCTCTCGGTGAGACCCGGCGACATCAGCGATGAGGAACGTGCACGACGCGGTGAGCTGCGGGTTGCTCTCGTGTCAATGCCGATGGCTGCCGCCGAGCGGCCATCGCTGGCCCTCGGTCTACTTTCGGCACTTGCGAAATCTCACGGCTTCGCAGCAGAGACGGTGCATGCCCACCTCGATTTCGTGGCGATGCTCGGATATCGCACGGCGAAGGTGTTGTTCCGCGAGAGCCGACATCAGCTCGCGGAATGGTTCTTCTCCGCGGAAGCATTCGGTGATCTCGCTCCGGCAGGACCCGACGAAGTCATGAAGGTCTTCGGCGAGCACATCAACTGGCTAGCTGGCCTAGTGAGCGAGTCGCTGGACCGGCCGGTGAGCACGAACGAGATCCTGGATGTCCGGCAGCGTCTGGTACCGGCTTACCTTGACCGAATCGAAGCTGGCACAGATTGGGCCAACCTCGATGTTGTTGGCTTCACGACGACGTTCCAGCAAAACGTGGCCTCGATCGCCATGGCGAAACGTTTGAAGGCAATCAAGCCTGAGCTCATCATCGTGGGCGGCGGCGCAAACTTCGAAGGCGACATGGGCCACGAGTTGATCGGAGCGACGCCCTGGTTCGACTACGGCGTGAGCGGCGAAGCAGACGAAGTCTTCCCGGCATTCCTTGCGGCGATTGCGAATGGCCGGGACCCGGCAGCGATACCGGGTGTACTGAGCCGACAGGGGGACCTTGTTGTAGGGGAGCCCGCCGCTCAAGTGCGCGATATGGACGGTCTACCGACGCCAGACTTCGACGAATTCTTCGAACGCGCTGAGCGCTTGTCCGTGTTGCCTATCACTGCTCGAAGAGAAATTCCGATCCCCTACGAGTCAAGTCGTGGCTGCTGGTGGGGCGAAAAGCGCCACTGTACTTTCTGCGGTTTGAACGGCGGCTCGATGGAGCATCGGGCGAAGTCCCCGGAACGCGTTCTTCGCGAACTCAGCGAACTCACACAGCGGTACCGATCCTTCGACCTGCGGGCCACCGACAACATCATGGACGAGCGCTACTTCGACGAGTTGCTGCCCGTTCTGATCGAGAACGAAACCGACTTTGATCTGTTCTACGAGATCAAAGCGAATCTGGATAGGCATCGAATCGAGCAGTTAACCGCAGCAGGAATTCGTGCCATTCAGCCTGGTATCGAGTCGTTGAGTTCCCGAGTGCTGCGTCTCATGGACAAGGGGATCAAGGCCTCGACGAATGTGAATGCGCTTCGCTGGGCGACTCATCATCAGATGACGGTGTCCTGGAACGTGCTGTACGGGTTCCCGGGCGAAACCGACGAGGACTATGCGGTGCAGGCCGACCTGGCGGAACGCATCGTGCATTTGCACCCGCCACTGTTTATGGGTCGGCTGATGATGGAACGATTTGCTCCGATGTTTGATGACCGCGAGCGGTTTCCATTGAAGTTCATTGAGCCCGAGCGCGGGTACTCGATGGTCTATCCAGAGTCGTACGATCTCATGAAGCTCGCCTACTTCTTCGACTATGAGTTTGAAGAGTCGCTTCCTGACGCCACCTATGACCGGCTCCACAAGGTCGTAGAAAACTGGCAGGCCGCATGGGAGCAACCAGAGGTGCCTCGGCTCGAGATGTGGCGGTCGCCCGACGTCATTCATATCGACGACAGCCGAGATCCATCCGCTCCTGCCGACTGGAAGTTTGAGGGTGATCTTCGGGCGCTCTACCTGGCGTGCTTCGATAAGCCTCGATCACCGCGCCAACTAGCCGAGGAGCTAAAGCTGGGCCTGCGTGCCGACGTCATCGAGCAGGCGTTGGATGCATTCACCGAGCGGGGACTCATGATGCGCGATGGCAACTTGTTCGTGGCGCTTGCTGTGCCGCCCCGCAAACGCCGACTCGAGGCCGAGTGAATAGGCCGCAACGGATCGCTATCACCAACGAAGAAAGAGAGAGATAACAATGTCAGGAAATCAAGAAGACGGCACATTGCTGCAAGGCGATGACGGCGAGGTCTACTTCATCCCAAGTGATCGGATGGCCGAGTTTCGAGTGCCAGACGAGTCCTCGGCGGGGGTCCGCGAAGCGCTTAGTGAGCTGGACTCCGACGATGAAGTGTCAGGCTTTTCGTTCGAGCAGCTGCGGCCATTGAAGACCGGTGTGCAGCCGCTACGGGCATTTCGTGGACCACTAGGAATCCGGCAAGTCGTCGACCAGCAGAACATCGGCGACGGTATCTGGGGCGGGTGAGTTCCCTTTGATGTCGGCGGCGTGCAACGCCCGTCGCCGACATCAGGGCTTCGCTCTTTCTGAAAGCAGTAAGTACATGGACAGCTTTGCCAAACTCCTTGCGCCCGGAACTGTTGACAGTTTCGTGGCGGACATATTCGAAAAGAAACCGCATGTCGTGCGGGGCGAGGAGCTTCGGTTCGCATCGCTCTTCCAATTCAACGATGTAGATGCTGCCGTTGCTGCGGCGCCAACTCCGGCTCAAGGCCTTGCGAGTTCGGCGTACGGTTTTCGCTACACCTCGGGTGTACGCCAAGACTTCACGTTTAACGAGTCGAGTGGTCGATCAAACACCGCAGCACAGCGGGCGTATGCGCACGGTTACACCGTGATAGCCAATGCGGTTCGTCAGAACCATGCTGCCGTGGCGCGGTTAGCGATGAGCATGGAGGCCGAACTGCAACACCGAGTTGACACCAACATGTATCTGACTCCACCACAAGCCCAAGGTTTCCCTCCGCACATCGACCAGCACGACACCTTCTTGGTGCAGATCAGCGGACGGAAGCACTGGTCGATCTGGAAACCCGACCAGGTTCTGCCCTTGACGGGAAGCACCGAATTCGACAATCCACCGCAACGCAAGGCGGACATCACCCTGGACCTTGACGCCGGCGACATGCTGTACATCCCTCATGGCTGGTGGCACTGCGGCGTCACCAGCGATCAGCTCTCGCTGCACCTGACTTTTGGGGTCATCTCTTTGAAATGGGTAGATCTTGTGCTGGCAACGGTGCGTCTTATGGCTGACGGCGATGAGCGGCTGCGACAGAGCCTTCCGCTTGCGGGTGCAAAGAACTTCGATGACCTGGTTGCAGAGCTGAGCCCGCGTGTTGCCGATCTGATGGCCGACCTCGGGGATATTCAGCGGCGAAGCGACGTATCGCAGCATGTGCTTCAGGTCTTGCTTGCGGATCGGATCGATACCCAAGCTGCGCCGTTTGAGCAGCGAATGAGCTCGACGATCAACCGTGACCAGGTCGGTCTGGACACCTGCGTCGAAGTGCGCAACGGCCTGCAGGCCGTTGTGCTCGATATCGAAGGTGGATGCCAACTTAGATTTGTGGGCGGTTTCGTGAGCGGGCCAGCAGACGCGCGCGACGCCCTTTGTTACGTGGCAAAGGCCGACCGGTTCTGCGCTCGCGACCTGCCAGGACTCGACGTTGACTTTCAACTACAGCTTGTCCGCGAGCTTGTGTTGCAGGGCATGGTCCGCAGCGCCACATGACCAAGGGATCACCATGCGCGCCGCCAACGCTGCAGCGTTGTGTCGAACTCAAGGAACTCGCAGGGTCAATTGCTGCGTCGGTCACGATGGCCAAAGCGGCCGGCGGAGGAGCCGAGATTGACGCCGCAAGTCGTCATCTCGACAGTGCTCTGCATGCGCTACGCGAGGCCCAGACGCAACTAGATGCCTGCGTAGATGCGATGCAACGCGAGCAGATCGCGGCTCTCGACGGGGCACGAGAAGCGCTACGTATTCATATCGGTCCGGGGGAACGCCAGACTGCTGGGTGGGTCAACGTTGATCTCATGCAGGGCCAAGTCATCGCTGACTTACGGCGGCCGCTGCCATTTGCCGACGACTCGGCTTCACATATGTACTGCTCGCACGTGCTTGAACATCTCCGCAATCCAGACGAATCTCACGCGTTCTTGAAGGAGTGCCGTCGAGTACTTCGCCGAGGCGGAAAGCTCCGCGTTGTTGTGCCGGACATCGCGGTCTATTTGCGGGCATGTCTTGACGACGATGCAACTTTCTGGGTCACGCACCAGAAGACCTGGCCGTGGAGTCGTGTCGAGGCAAATCGTCTCGATCAGACGCTTCGATACGCGGGTGCGGGTTCTAATCCAGGGGACTTCTTCGGCCATCAACATGGGTACGACGCTCGCTCGCTCGTGAGGGTTCTCCACGAGGCCGGGTTCGCTCCGGTCAAACTCAGCGGGTATCAACAATCGAGCGATGATTCCTTTCGGATCGATGACCAGTCTTCGGTAGCGCACGTCGAACATGAAGGACAGGCGCTCAGTCTGTTCGCCGAAGCGTGGTCGATCTTTTAGCCAAGGCTCCTTCAACACAATTGTTCTGCCCGGGCCAACACGATTAACTGGTCAGGTGTCTTCGCTGCTGCTTCGGAACGTTCGCCCCTGGCCCTCGACGGTCGATGACGCTCCTATCGACATTCTGATTGAGGACGGGTTGATCGCCGAGGTCGGAACTGATCTGACTGCAGCTTCAGGCGTAACGGCCGAGGATGGCGCCGGCCAGATTGTGCTGCCGTCGTTCACGGACTTCCACACCCACCTCGACATGACTCGGCTGGGCCTGCCGTTTCGGCCTCACACCGGTGGCCCTACGTTGGCAGATCGCATCCAGAACGATCTCGACAATTGGCGGTCTGGCGAGCGGTCGATTGCCGACGGTGCGATCTACACCCTGGGTCGGATGATTTCGTTTGGGGCGACTCGAGTGCGCACCCATGCCCAGATCGACCCGGACAGTGGGCTCGAACGTCTGGCTGGAGTCGCGGCCGCCCGAGATGCTCACCGGGATCGATGTCAGGTCCAGATCGTTGCCTTTCCTCAGACCGGCATCCTGAAGTCGCCCGGCACCGAAGCGCTGCTCGACGAAGCTCTCCGCTCGGGCGCTGATCTGATCGGTGGGCTCGACCCCCATGGCTTCGACGACAACGCCGATGCGCACCTCGACATCATCTTTGGACTCGCCCATACCCACGGGGTGGGCGTAGACATCCATCTGCACGACAGGGGAGAGATCGGCGCTCAACAGATAGAGAAGATTTGTGCTCGAGCTAGCGAGCTCCCGCACGATGTCACGATCAGTCATTGCTTCGCTCTCAGTAGCGTCGATCAACCCCGAGCCGATTCCCTGGTCGACGCCATTGCTGCGGCGGGCGTGAGCCTGGCCACGGTTGCTCCGGGCACGTTTGGACCGCTGCCGCTCGAACAACTGAAGGATCGAGGCGTGGGGCTAGGTCTGGGGCAAGACGGCATGCGTGACTACTGGTCGCCGTACGGCACGGGTGACATGCTGGACCGCACTTGGCAGCTGGCGTTCACCAATGGCTTTCGTCGAGATGACCTGATCGAGTCC
>JAULCF011161221.1:0-15355 GCA_032361265.1 Devaleraea mollis
TATACAATAATTTTCGCAAACCATTTGCGATAATTTAGTGTTTACTGTACTTTACTGTCTGGTTTGTCGCTCCTGTGTGCTGCTGAAGGATGTGAGTTGCGGGAGTGAGGATGACGCATTGGTGGTACTGAGAGGGAGAGGTAGTAAGGGGTTATGGGGAGGATAGAAATCTTGGAGCGGTGGGGGAGGGAAATAGAGGAGACTGTCTCGGATGAGGGGATATAAAAAAGTTAGGTGAAACTTTCGGAGAGAATGTGGGGCATACAGCGTGTCACCAGAATGGTAGAGTGTTGAACAAGTCCTTCGGGACAAAATCTTACAGTTAATTCGCTGTGATTGCAATTCAGTACAAATTGCTGTTTGATTTTGGTAGAAGCTTTCTCTGTTAAAATCCAAGCACTGCCTGGCAGAGACAGATACAGGTGTCTTCGTCCCACGGGACTGTGATCTTCTTGAGTTGATATTATACTTATTATTTGTTGCTTCTTCGAGTATCGCGTGGGAAGACGCTTCTGCTTTTCGGAACGCCTTCCTTATCAACCCGCTGGAGGTGCTGAACTGGTCGCAGGCCATAAAGTGATGAATGTGAGCACTTAAGCTGTATGTCTGATAGTTGGCTGGGAAGGGATGAGAAGGGCGTCTGCTGGCCGCGACACCCTACCAAATATTAGGCCCGTGGGGTCGCCCTAAAATTACTCTCCCTGTAAGGCGAGGCCATCTGAGGAAGCATTCCATCGGAGGAGTACTGCCGACAGACGATAGTGCCGGGCGACGCGTCCCCAGGCCGATAAACAAACCAAGATAGAGTGGATGTCAAGCCAATTGAGGACGTTCGTCACAGTGCTCTCATCGTGCTAGATCGGAGTTCTCGAGTCGTCATAAACGAGATAGCCTAACTAGATCCGCATAATCACACTCCATAAATCTGGGGGCATAACAGCTCATATACCGGTCTCGTCCTCAATAACATGCTAGCGCCTGGGCGTATGATGGCGAGCAGGCAGCGTCGGGATAAAAGCAAGTACCAGTCCGCCTGGAAGAGTGAGTCCTACATGGGTGGCGGCTCCTCTGCGTTGTGGAAAAGCGAGCGGAATCCTGCCCCCCTCATTTCTTCCCTCGATATCTTTTGAAATTATAATGAAGTCAGGCGGAACACTTTCTGTGTGGAAATGACGAAATTCAGAAAGAACACAAGTGTCCGACCCCAGCGATTCGCTTAGGGAGGAACCCGCTCACTGCTGCGAAGGGCGAAGGATGCAATCTTTTTATCAGCGACGCCACGTCTGCATATATATCCTAGGTGGTGTAAGATGGTCTCGACCGTCTGCACGTCCGGCGGACGAGTTAATGGCACTTCCCTCGAATACGCACGGTGCGATTTCTTCCAACTTTTAGAGACCGAGGCCTGAAAATGCACGTTCTCTCAAACCATCAAGGCTGGCTATGTTAAAACTCGCGCCGCACCGCCGAAGCGTCGGCGTGGGGGATGGGGTAGGTGAAGTGCTGCATGCGTCACGCCAATGCAGTGACGCGGTGGATGTTGTCTGTGCAACGCCTGTACTTTATTGTGACGGCGAGCGCGACGTACTTTTTATTGTCATCGAACTTGGTAAAGATGAAGTCAAGCACGAATTCTGGAGAGCCGAGCGCCACGCCCAAAATTTCGATGCCATCAGTCGGCGGTCGAACATCAAGTCTGAAGTCTTCCGTTATAGTCTTCAGCAGTGCGGGGTTAGGCATCGGCCAGTATATCTACGTATTTGTGGGCTGGAGGATTAACTTTATCTAAGCGCCTTCCTCCGCGATGATGCTCATCGCGTTGCGCAGCTTCTAAATCTTCCCGCTTATAAACCTGTCTTCGGCGTACCATCGTCGGGAAACGAGATCTCGCTCTTTTCGACAGCTAAGGAGAAGGTAAGACCGCTCGAAAGATCACCCTGTTGCTTGATTTCCTTGACTCTGATAAAAGTTTAGCCCAGCGCCCATCCGTAGTTACGGCTGGCCTCAAGTGTACAACTCGCTGTCCAGGAGGATGATTGCAGAGACGTGATAAGCAGTCTGTTTAAATATCTTTTTGAGTCTGGTACTAGTATAATCTAAATTCTCAGCTTGGCGGACTCAGAAAAATCGATCAATAGTATTTAGCGCTCTTTCTGAGTCCGCCAAGCTGGGGATTTAGCTCGGGTTGTTGCCGTATTACTCGATAAATCTTTGCGCTTCATGAACGGCCGCATATGCGCCGCATTTTGTGCCGCTATCAAACTTGTCCGTTTCGGGGTAAGACTTTGACTCGGTTACTTCAGCTGACGAATTTGGTCCGGCAGGAGCGACCTCATGGCGAGACAGCGTAGGAAGATGCTGATGATGATGTGGCGCATCTTGGAGACACCTTTTTCGACCGGGGCGAAATTGGATGCGGAGCGCACATGACAGAAATGGGCCGAAACCTCTCCTGCAGAGATCTTCTAGATCACGAGGCTCTGAATCTGCAGACCATAAAGGCCATAGCTAACCCTAGGCTGGTTCGGCGCAACATGGAGGAGCCATTTTAAGTCGGCACGATCCGAGCTTGCCGCCGAACCAGTGTACATTTCATGTATGGCGGCACGTTCGCAATTCGGGTCCTGACGTGCTTCAGCGGCAGGTGTCGGTCGGGGATGACGCGGACTGCGTCGGTCTGGGTTGGTTTTGCCTGCACGCCATGCAGGAGGCCAGCGACGATAGGTCAAATGTCGCTCTTTGTGATAGAGACTAAGCTGCTTTACCATGCAGCGCCATGGAAGAAAGGCGCTACTCGCAAACGTATGCGTATTCTCTGCTCAATGCCTGCGATGTTCAGGAGAAGCTCAGATCCTTCCACCCAGCGCCGGTTTATCCCTTCCAAACCATACCCAGCCGAGACCTGCCGCCGAAGCCTCTCATAGACTCAGAAAACGTCCTCATCGCCCTCTTCATCATGAACAAGGACCCGGTGTCGGGCCTGGATCGAGCCTGAGTGAGGTGGATCCTACCCGTCGTCACATTCGAGCTGCGCGTCTGTCAAAAACATTCGGTGTTGCAGCTGCTCACCTTCGTCATTATAAAACTCTCAGCAGGAGAGTGATTGACACACGTTAGCAACATCCTGTCTTCGGCCACCCTTGTATTCATGGAAAAAGGTGCGGCGAAGATACACTTGAGAGCGGTAGGTATCTTTTGCGGCGCCTGGCTACCCGTTCAAACATTCAGGCCGTCTTTACTGAAGCTAAATTTACCTTTACCCGCTGCAGGTTGGCTTCGGAGTCAAGTGCGGCGCGGATTCCGCTGTGCATGAGGAGAGGAGCTTCATTGAGAGACACGGGGACTATCCTACCTACATCTTAACCTCAGCTATTGCAGAGAATGCATTTGACCAAACCAGCCGACAGGAGATGCTGCGGCAGATGTACGAGCAGGCGCCGACGCTCATACGCCTTGCCAACGCGCTGTACGACAAGGGAGAGCCATACCTGAGACTTGGCGACGGCATCATCCGCAGTCGCAAGAGAACACAGCAGGGTGATCCTGCAAGCGGATTTTTCGTATCCCTGGATGTATACCTGATCGTGCGACGTATCGAGCGCGAGTGAGATCTAGACTTCCACCGATGGTATGCCGACAACGGCCACATCAGCGGGAATTACGAGGACGTTCAACGCGCGATGGTCATTTTAGATGAGGATGGAGACAAGATGATCTTCATCGTCCAGCCGACGAAGACCAAGGCATATTGCCCGACACAGCCACCGACACTTCTGAGTACCTTCAATCATGAGTTCGAGCTTGACAACCAGCCGCCGTCGGAGGGCATCAAGACGATCGGCGTTCCGGTGGGGTCTGCCGCGTTCGTGCGCAATTTTATGTTCGCCAATTAAGACACCATCGACGAATCTGTCAGGCTCTCCGTCACAATCAAGGACGGACGAGTGGCACGCAGTATGCACCACGCCACCGCGTCAGATTGTTACATGACGCCACACATATCCTCCGGCTCATCCATCCCTCAGACGCGGCGTCGCTGTGGAAGGACTTCAACAACCGCCAGTCTCTGTGGTTCGAGAGCATGTGCGAAGTCCCTCTCGAAGCCGCAACCCTATACCAGTCACGTCTGCCCCGAGCCCTGGAGGGACTGGGGATGTACTCGGCGGCCTACACCGCTCCATGCCCGTACCCGGGACGTTTCATAGACTCGGCAGTGGTGAGAGCCGACGGCCGAGACCATTAGCCGACGGCTAAAGCCGTCTAAGCTAGCATCCTCTTTATGATATATGACTTGCAGCTCTCGATATCGGCGCCGACGGACAGAGATATCCCTCCCTGCGACCCTCGTCTTCTAGCTTAGTTCCCTGTATCCACTCAGAAAACTCTTAGCCAGGATTTATTTCACTGAAGACTGAGGGGCGCGCGGAGCGAGGAAGAATTCTGCACGCGCTTCTGCTAAAAGGGAATACCACCGCTCATGTCCTCTGTCCTCTCAGGCGCAGACTGGCAGATTATGGCAAAACTTCGGCGTTTGCTGGCCATCCTACGCCCCGGCACCAATGCCTTCCTCAGGTCAAGGCCGACCGACAGGCCGTTCTTCCCCAAGAGCTATGGAGCGCCATCATGGGGCTGTTATTGGGCTGCCACGTCTATGAATACTCTGTCAGGCCCGAGCTCTCCAGTTGTGGTCACTTTGGTCGGAACGTTCTAGATATGGTGGCCATCCACTCCACCACCGCGTGCCGGTCCGGCTGGGGACGCGTGTTTAGGAACGAAAAGAGATAGACAAGCAACCATCTTCCTTGAATGACTTTTGTTCACAAAAGGCCTCGCCTTTCAAGGTAAGTACTTCCAAAGCGAGGCTAAAGGACTGGTTTTTTGGACAAGATCACGCCTCGCTGACGTGTTAATCTTCCCACCCATCCTAGATCCAACCCGCGGGATCTGGCGCCTCCCCGCGGGGAGGCGCCAGATCTTCGCACCGCCATCGAATTTTGGTATCCGGCCCCTTCAGCACCGACTGTATTTCCTGCAGGAAGGTGGCGCGGCGTTGCGTAGAGTCCTCCGACGCGATTGTCGACGCAGCCACCGCGAATAAGCTCAGCAACTCCCGCAAGAAGATCTTGGACGCCTGTGAGATTGCTCATCCCAAAACGCCGCTGCAGGTATCACACCCGAGCGCGTCTATGCCCGCTGGCGTACTGGAAGATTGCACGGGCCTCCACTCCACGCAATGGATGGTCCAGTATCACCGCTGCGCGCTACCCTGAGTCGCGTCCATACGCCGCCCTGAACCGCTGATGTGCAGCACACTGCGCCATTGCTCACCTGCGATTTCGTGCGCCGTTACCTTGACGACCACTGATGTATTCTGCCGACGCGCCGTCGATGTGTCCTCCGGGAGAGCTCACGTGTCTACCAGTCCTGGAAAGACTTCGGCGGGAAGATGCAGTAAAAGCTCCGAAGTAACTTATTTTACGCACAGGAATGGAGAGGAAAACGCAGATCTGTGTTTTCCTCTCCGTTCCTTTATTACACTCATAAATGGAGAGGAGAACAAATATCTGTGTTTTCCTCTCCATTTCTGTCTGAAACTAGCACAACCGATCCGCAGTTACGGATTGCTTCTTGAATCATCGAGAGCCATCATGAAAGAACGCTGAGTGGTGATCGATATTACACATTCAAGCGACCCATCAAAAAATCCATAGACTGTATCTGGTCCCTTAGAACGTGGTGACAAGCATGCCGGTGCTTTCTGGTACGACACTGGAAAGCATAGGCATAAATAGAGCCGAGATATCATCCCGACTTTTGTCTCTGACAACTCGTCGATCGGGCGCTATCCCATGTAGAGCAAAATGTTTTTCAAATATTGTTATTTATAATTGTACTTTGAAAAGAACTAGATAGTGTTGATAGTAGGATAAATTCTGATTTGGGTTTCCAAACGGAGCGTTACCAACGCGCCATCGGGAACTGCTCCAAGTGGATAGGCGCATATGGCGGCCAATATCTTACCAAACGAAACATGCTATGTCTTGTGAAACTCCTATGGTAAAATTACGCATCAGCTGCGCCGTTTGCAAATGTATGTTGCTCGTGTTGAGACTTTGATTTGGCCTTCGTGAAAGTTATCTCTGTGAGACTTTCGCCAAATCGGTCTAAGCAAACGGATCTGATGTGACGGAATTCAAAGAAAATATCAAGCGGGCAGGCACATCCTAATTGAGGGAATTAAGTTGTTCCTATGTGTTCTCATTGGGAAAGCCTACCCATGACACGCTCACTATAAAAGAGCTTCGCGTCTTTTACACAGCTTTGAACTCGTATACGAGATACAGAGCGGCGTGCTCATCCTACAAGTAGTCGTTGAGGTCTTCATTGACCTTCAGGAATGCATTGTCGTAAAATTGCATACGCAATACATGGATCCCGCGGAGTTTGCCCGAAAGCAAGTCATCCGTTTGAGCGACCAGAGGTGATACACATTTTGTCACTTTTGCCGGCCCGACCACGTTAAGGCTATTTTGTTAGCCCTTTGTGGTTGAGGGTATCCGACGAGAACGTAGGCAAGAACTTCAATGCTGATCGACGGTACTTTTGTACTCTCTTTTTGCTGTTCCGTCTGTTCCTCTTTGCGTGCATTAACAGGGGCAGCGATTTTTCGGTGCTTGGGAGCAATGGAATTTGCAACTACTTCGTAATGCATGAGTTGGCGGGCCTTCAACATGCACGGCCTAGACAAATGCTTACAGTGAATTTATGAAAACAAACTTTATTAACGCATGACAAATACAAAAAATATTGTCGGAGCTTGAACAAAAATAACGTATAACTTTAACGATTTCAAAAAGAATCGTAGTGTGTGAAAATTGAACGCAGGACTGTTACGATAAGCAATGCAAGTCATGTTCGTTCCTATACATGAGCCAAGCACGGCAAATCAACATAAGCAGGTTGGAAACACGCAAACAGTATTTACAACCCCCGTCCGGTATAATCCTCGGCTAATTGAACTGAATTCTATGGTACGAGGTTTTTTTGCTGTGTTTGCGCGTTTGCGAAATCGGTATGTTAATGTGAAGTCAACGGTATTGTACAGGTGCAGTTATTTGAGCTTGCGCATTTGAAATCGGGCTATGTTGCAATACCGCACATAACCATTATACTTTTAGGAACATTCTTTGCATACCAAGGTGTAATTATAGCATCTATCCCCGTTACTATAACCCAATATGCGACCAATATCAAAATAAGTCTGTTCGGAAAATATGCGTATCATCGCGAAAGTATGACACTGTGTACTCTAGTGTCACGTGTCTTGTGATAATTCCCAATTTCCTATACTCTAGCGGCTATAGCGCATAAATGTTTGGCCATACAAAGTCGTCGTCACGGCTTACCAAACAAGCGACCGAAAAATACTGGTTCCTCCCTTCAACATCAATACACAGTACAAAGTTTGTTAAATCCTAAGAACATGTGGAGGAGATTGGAGGTGATTGGTAACACATCATCCAGGAATACCATTTGATATCTTTAATTTCAAAAGAGAACAAACGCAGAAACGTTAACTTCTATTCAAACGGGTTGCGATGGTAAAAACACTGTACCTCGAGTACAGTCTTCTAATTTCTGCGAGTCGAAGGCGTTCCACATACCTCCCGGATCATGCCTCGGACGATTTATGCTTTGTAAGGAAAATAATAATATTATGTTTTGCTCGCCAGATGGTAACAAAATCATAAAACATAAGGCCGTGGATTAAATGGGAACACAGTACACTGCAATGCGAGGAGCAATTGATACTTAGGCAACAAGGAAGTAAATTTATTTCTCGCAAAGAAAAAGTAGCACAAGACATATAATAAAGGAGACGACGGTAGAAAGACATCCCAGTTCAAAACGTAAGGCCTGATGATGAAAGTCCTGTTTACGCTCAAGCACACTAGTGACAATCATATCCTCACTTCGCCAGACAAGAGCTTTTCCGAACACGTTGCAAACGGACGAAAAAATTGCGTTCACAAATTCGTAATCGTCCGCGATACCAGAATGTCCTCATACTAATGAATACGATAAACTGAGAGAAGAAGAAAAAGGTAGGTTAGTCACATGAAATGCAGACCGGACTGACCCCAAATGAAGAACTGGCGTTAACGTACCCGAAACGGAGACTCTCACGATGGTAACAATGCAACAAATAGTTCGCAGAACTAGCACATCTTTCGAGAGACGAATGAGATAATCAGGATAAAAGGACAAAAGTTAGTTACACTCTTAGGTGAGCTCGTTTGATGAAATGTTCGTGCGGACTCACCACATCTTCAGCTCTCTACGTCCTAGACGAAGTCCCAATAGCTGTCAACACCGTTGGGTATTGTACCCTAAACGGAAGCTCTCACTTCGATGACAAGGTGGCGAATAGTCCGTAGGTATAGCAAGTCTGGGGAGGGACAAATCGGATCAACGCGATAGAAGAACAAAAGTTAGTTACACACTTAGAAGAACTCACTTGGCTCAAAGTTCGAGCGAACTCATCGTATCTTCAGCTCCCTACATCCGATGGAAAGTCACAATCGCCGTCAACACCTCTGGGGCTCGAAAAACACGGCCATTCGGGGCCAGGACATACGAAGGACTATTAATAGTAACCTGTAAAAGGCCGCAATCACAGCCATTGACTCCCAATTTAATCCGTTACAGTATTAGAATTAAGATCACGATCCTAATTGGTCGTCGCATGAAGAATTTTACACGGCAAATCAGATAGGCATGTCCCGTGACAGTCGACAGCTCCCGCATTCGTTATCATATCGATAAACTCGTATCGTCCATGGAGATAGAATAGATCAGTCTGCGTCCTGATATTATACTATTTTGAATTATATGTCATTGAAATACCTCGCATGATGTACCTGGATAGAAGCAGATGGATAAAGTAAGTGTCTCGATGACAGTAAATCTTGCACTTCTTCTGAGCGTAATAACCGATCAATCCATGTTCCCGCGAAAAAAGACTCGCCCAATAGAATCTTGCCTGGCTCATAGCGTTGAGCCTACCCTACGCGAATAGCTCCAGAACATTTAATCCATCAGTCACGTTTCCGTGGAATCAACGACTTGCTGTTATCAATCACCATGGTTGCATGCAACCATGGTGATTGAGAGCAACAACATCGATTGCAACCGATGTTGCGACGGCAGCAAGCAATATCGCAGAAGCTGACACCACAGACCCAGAAACCACACCAGATATGACAAGAGCGCGACCCAGAGTGACAACCAGCATACCCCTCATGTTAACCCCACACTAACCATCCTTTAAAATATCTCCACAAGCGAGGGGTACGCAGCTCGTCAAACCGTCCTACAATCAGTTCCGCAGAATATTCGAAGGTTCCATTCACGAAAAGCAAGAATTAACACCAGCGCAGCATTGACTGCTGAGATCAAGGCAGACATACCTGTAAAATTCAATATAACGTACGTAACCTTTAAAAAAATACCCCCGCCAAGACACTAGCAGCTGTTCAATTCTTCAAAAAACTTACCAGCCGGACGGTGAAATTTGCCAAACAAGATGTTGTCTTTCAACGAATCGACAGGGGTAGCAGGGAAGCTCGTTTTCTCACCTTTCGTTGTCCACGCCAACGTACCGCAGAAGAACCAAATTTTCCCTCGGCTGGATTATGCGCAGGCCTATGAAGCAGTTCCCGAAATGGTGCATCTCTCTGGGGTTAAGCAGGGCGGGAATATTTTGCTGGCGATATGCCACGTTTACAACGCCGCAGTGACCAAAGCAGTCTTGAAGAATAAGATCTCGAAGAATATGTCTACCCAGTCAGCAGAGCCTGGCAATAATGACGACAATCCCACCCCGCAGCAATTTGAGATTTTCAACTTGCGGAATCTGAGCTGACGATTGCACGTGCACTTCGAGAACCAATTCTCGAAATTGATCACGCTATTCGATTTGTCCGCTATGTCGCCCAAAGATGCTGGTACCGCCGATCTGGAAAACAATGACGTCTTCCCCTAGATTCTCAGCCTGCTTGTAAAGCACGACATCATCAAGGAGAATTAACAGTCTGCGGGAATTGACACCAACCTAATAAATGACCTCGTCGTCCAAACAAGACTAGAAATATCAGGAAGCGTTCAGGAAGTAAATGTGGCAACAGCGCGACCTGCTCATCCCCGGAATGCCAGTTTGAAAGCCGTCGTCTTCTCTTTCATAACAGAGTGCGTCAAAATGGAAAGGAACTTCTTTCGTGAGTGCAGAGTACGTGCCGGGCTCTTTCTTCTGGGAAGATTTTGTTGCTTGGCGGTCCTCTTCAAGTTCAAAGTTCCTGGTTATAGTTTTGAATTTGGAAAGCAGAAACCCGTGGAAAAAGCTCCTATGAATGACGCGGTCGCTGGAAATGATACACCAAATAATCCGCATACGCCTGATGGACCTGCTGCATTCGTCACACCCGTCAAGGTGAAAAAAGCGTGGAATGGCCTCGCAAAGACAAGGATCTCCAATCGCGTTACACTAAAAGGAATTGATAATTGCATTCTCGGAGTCGATCGGGGTTTTCCTGCACCATTGCCGATGTATTCTGACCATCCAGGTAATAACTGTGAGGTGCCCAAGACTATAAGAGATGATAACCTGAACGTCGTCAAAAACTAACAAGCAGAACACCCGGAATTCACGCTGTCGTGCAATTTCAAGAAATTCGCTGTCTCCGCACCAAGCATAAACGACATCATGCGCTCTACCGAGTTTTCGATAGTTCACTCTTTTTGATACACATCCAAGGCGGAATTTCTTTCCTTCGCGCGCGACTACCGAGTGTAACTTCTTGGATGCACATCGTGGCCACATCTACTAGCTGTTCACAAAAATGTGCTCTAGACCGTCATCTCAATCGCATGTTCTCTTCTTTCCATCATCAGGTACTATCTGGGAGGACCGATCGAGTATTTCGATGTCCCAGAAATGAAGGGCAACGAACATATGCTAATGTTCTTCGTCCCAAAATTCGAAGCTCGTGAGACCTGTAGAAATTTGAAACGTCGCATGTGTTTGGGTCTCAAGCAGGAACTACCGAAAGCTCCAGATTTGGAAAACTTTTCGAATCAGCGTTCATTGGGACACTTCACGACTATTGTGACACCAAATCGCAGAAGACAATAGCGTGCAATTCTCGAATTGGGAAGAAGGAGTCTGACAACGGCTCATGGTTTCCACCGGGACTGAATGTGGTGTGGTCAATGAGATAGAAACTGAAAAAACTGTTAAAGAACCATACACGAAAAGACCCCGCCTCACCTTCGATGATGATTCCGATGCCAAAAACAGCGACAATCCACCTTCTTTCCACGCTGTGAAATGCACTCTTACACGTTTACACATAAGCTTCGCAAGCATTTTCAATTTTACACGAACAAAATCATTAACTTGGTCAGTCTCTCTTAGGATTACCCAATATCTCCCCGAAAAAAGCTTAAGCTTTGCAATTGCGCTGAAACATCACCTTCCCCAGCTTCAGATTCGGTTGCCTCAAATACGGGAGTCCAAAAAAGCAAAGCACTTTCCGCAAGCCTCTCATCCTTCATGTATACAAGAATCATGGTAGCAATAGCCTTTCCATACACCTCGGCGCTACTTACACATATTTTAGCCTTCCATCCCAGTCGCGTCTACTTTAAACAGAATACGTTGCTCTTGCCGGTCCCGGGTACACTGTTACGCTGCCTATCGCCAACTTGATCCTTCAATTTGCCTTCCATACACGTGAAAGCGTTTCTTGATTGCATAGTTTCGGAATGGAGAAAACGTTTTCCATGGCGCAGCATTGACACGAAGTAATTAGGCAGACTTGGGCGCAACGCCTACAATATTTTCAAAGAAGTGTGACAGACACCTTGGAGCACCTCTCGACGACATGACCAAATTCCCGTCTCACTATCCTGAAACATTTAGGTCGATCCGAAGATACAGGACATTACAGCTTCCCGCCTCGGCGGCTTAAAGATATCCAAAACACGTTGAGTCGGTGACATTCCAACAGCGTCACAAATGTCAGAAACGGAGGGAGATTCTATCATAATTGGCCGCGGGGAAATCGGGTTGTAGCACGAAAGCTCGTCCCAACTAGGGCTCGGGTACGATCTTCCGCCAACAAATTATTTTGTGGAACTTGAGGATACACCAACTAAGTCCTAAATTTATGTGAACAAAGCGTCTGTCAAATATATATTCCACCTCTGCATTACCGCATGTATCACTTCCGTCAAGGTGTGGTGGAGTCAATGAGAATTTGTAAAGCTTTTCCATGCCAGGGGGTGTGCGAGAAGTCGACAGACACTCTATATTTCTGGAAACACTAATTACGCGCAAGCGTGACTTCATTTCTGCAACTAGCGAACGTGCAACAACCGAAGTCTCTATACGCGAATCAAATGTACTGCGAAAATGGCTCAGCTCCTCATGTAAGAATTCGACACCCTTCACCATGCGTTAGAACGGTAAAATCATCGGTGTTGTACTTTCGGGAACATGATTGATTTCTTCATTTCGGCTCCTCTCCAAACCTATAACCTACTGGGCTCCAAGGCAACGAACTTCTTTCGCGATGGTATCGAACTCGAAAGTCTCACACGCACAGCAGCATCATAAGTGTCGCCTTATTTCATATACAATCTACGCCTCTTTCTAAACGAATGACTATTCGATCAGTGGTAGCCATGAGGGTGAAGTGGACGTTGGCTGGCCTGGAAAGGCGTGAAGCTGTTGATTTTGAGTCATATGGTCTCGTTCTTGAAAATTGGGTAGGCTGGATTGGAAGGGGATGGATAATATGCCTCGTCCGAAGCCTCAGATGTAGAGGATGACTATCAAACAATCTCCTACGGGCGAGCAGAGAGAAGCGGTGGATAGTATAGCTGAGACTGCATTGTGGAGTGACTGTGTTCTACAGGCGGTGTACGTTTCAAGAGATGAGGCTTACAAGCCTTTGGCTATGATGAAATGGACGTTCAAATGTGCTGGTGGGGAAGTCAGTCTTGTTAAACCAGATCCCGTTAACTATTTCATGAAGTTTAGGGGACTTATTCATTTGGTCGGAAGAAAGCGCTGGAGAGGAAAGGGCTACCATGATATGATCAGATTTATGTTTATAGCTGTGGCAAACGCTAAGTATTTCGAAGAGAATGCTTGACGTAAACCTGTTTATTGGTCTGGAAGTTAGGGGGATGACACTGCTAGCAAAGAACTGAAGAAGGGGCATTTCATCTCTTCGTCGCAAAGGACAATTGAGAGTATTCTGCCATCGTTACTTGAAAGTGTCAACAGTTTGTTTGACGTACTATCTCGTACCGATTAACGCAAAGAAGACAGGGGGGTGCTAAGATTGTGAAGGAGACGAGAAAGGCGAATGCATCAGCTTTGGCGAAACTGTAGTAAGAAAGAATGAAATTCGTCAAAAAAATCCTGTTCAGAATAAAGTAGAGGGTATTCCCGCACAAGTAATTTGGATTGCGCCTGCTGCGGGTGGGCGCTCTGATCTAATTGAGGTGAATGACCCTCTTTCTGGCGGGGTAGTCTCTGTGACCTCACTGTAGTGTCTCATTAAGTTTCACATGCTTACGCCTAGGATTTCCAATACATTGTGAAGGAGGCTGCGAAAGAAAGTACCGATCCAATCTCAATATACCAGATTCCAGCTGTTGCAGCGAGGCGTATGCAACATCGAGTTTTGAATAGAATGGACGCCTTTGCGCCTATCGGCGCAAATTGGGAGACTTCTTCGCCCAGGTCTGGCAATTTCGAGGAAGATGATGCTGTTATTGAAGGGAGAGTTAAGCGAACGTCAAAAATTGTTGGTGATTGTGTGTGTATAATGACAAAGAATGCCTTCGACCGCTCTGACGATGTTCTGTTTCAAGAATGCATGAAAACACCTCATAGAAGTGCTGAAGAAGAGGTTGTACCGGTTTCTGCTCTCAATTATTTCGTTTACAATGCTGTTGCCGCGAAAGAAAGATCTGATAGTACTACATTCGAAGGAAGGATATTGGCTGTCTGAATGGTTCAGGATTCCGAGACATGGGCTCAGGATAATGAAACGCGCACAGGCTCGTTGGAGTGTGAAAAGGCCGTTGATGACGGAATTCGATATGGTGAAAACGTTAAAGTTCCGAAACAAAATTGCCGCAAGGAGTATAGATCAGTAAGCCGTTGATGTACAGCAAACGAGATTAAGTTGGTGGTTACGTTATCATTTGCATCATATGGTCGAAAAGGTGACGGTGTTTAGCTTCAGGAAAGTGCACCGACGGGTCGGTCTAACTGTCGGAAGCCGACGTTGCCTTGTTCACCTTTGAAGGCCGGTGACACCGTGTCGTTGATTCGACATGGCCGTGTTTGTCTGGTTACGTGTGTTTGCACGGACATTCGCATTGACGTGTCTAAAGACGTTATGTGTGCTGTAGTTGTCAATCGATTTTAGAACGATCCTGGTGTGGCGAGTACTTTCATATACGTCGCCGAAAATATCGAGGTCGCAATTGATGCAATTCGCAAGGCAACGGCAAGAGGTACAGGTAATTCTGATAATCACAATTGTCCCTACGGAACCTCATATGACGACGCAGTGTGCCGGTCGGAGGTTCTTCGAACTTCAACTTCTTGGAGAGAACCCCGGGGTGGATCGACGCATTTTATGCGACGATCATGCAAGGTCATTGCTATCAATGAAAGGAGTGCAATTTCTAGGAATGGACTACGTCACGATCGTCATGTGTATTTGGAAGAGCACGCTCGTGGCAAGTGTAAGGCTGCTGTTCCGACTATTGGCCGCCTTTGCGAGCAATGGGGCAGATTACGCTATATTATGTAACGCATTTTTTTATCACGGCTGCGACAAAGGCTTACAGTAAGACTATAATTTCGTAAACTGTCTGTGATAAATAACACAAACTATAAAAAACAATAATATTACACACCTGTACCCGACAGAAAACGTCTCGTTCCCCACGTTAGTTGACACTAACAGATACTGTATGTTTCACGACAAACCACGTGACATAAAACGCAGACAATTGACGTTTTTAACGTACACTGGAATGATAAAAACCCGCCATACCTTACACGGATGCGCAGTTCGTGCGAAGTACGATATTATCTTTAGTGAAACACGATAATTTCGTCAAAGCAATTGCGATATTATCGTGTTTCACCGGATGTGGTTAGAGGGGCGTTCGGCTGAACGTTAAGTCTGGCGAGGCACAGGCGAGCGCCTTCATGACGCTGGGGGCGATGTCGATCGAGCCGCCCAAGGAGACTCGATCGACATCG
>JAULCF011162332.1:0-15326 GCA_032361265.1 Devaleraea mollis
ATAGACAGTGCCATGAGCGCAGTAGTCGACCGCCAAACAATAAACTCGGGTGAGTACATTACGTACTCACCTTGGGCTTCGAGAGGAGATGGGTACCGACGTCAACACTGACGCATCTCACTCTCGGGCGCACCAACCTACTTGCAATAGCTTAGCACTAACCCACCTCTCTGTCTCACCTGTCTGAGCACGCGCCTCTTCTGCCCGGTGCTCAAAAAGTCTCTCGTCGACTGGAATTGCCAAAACAAAAAAACATTACTCTAAGATCCACTGAATCTGAGCTAGTAAGTTGTTTAACGGGCACACGAGAAATAACCTGTGCCGAAATTTGTTATCAGAGCTCGGCTATCCTCAATTGCACCAAAGTGTCTCGCAATGTGATAACATGGCATTTGCCTTATGGTGTGAGGGAGATGCCAATTCCGAAAAGCTGAATATTTGGATCTGTGTCATCTCTATGTACGAGAACTCGTCCTGGCTGGAATTATTATACCCCCCTAACACTGAATATCTCGGCGGTCGCCTTGAAATCAACCAATAAAAAAATCCAATTCGTGATGGGCACTCCACTATACTACTGGTATATTGGCGTGCCCATCAGCTAGTAGCAGCACAAGAAGTAAAATTAGAAAAGATTTATGAACGCCGTTTATGTTTGATGGTGCGAGTTCGACAATATAAAAGAAGTAAAAATTGCCTCTCTACCGAAAAGAATCATCTCCACTCAACCAGCAATCTTTTTTGGAACTCAAATACAGAATGTCTCCACCATCAGCGCAAAATGATGCCTTTGAAAAACATCGCTGCCCTCTTTGGAGAGCACCCGGATCTTCGCGTCCCATCTGAAAGAATCTACACCAGTGGTTCCAACGTTAGTAAAAACACCGCCCAGTCATCAGGAGACTAAAAGTTTGTTAAGTTTGACCAAGAGCCAAGCGCTGTGCTCATAGAGTTCTCGCGCATGAGATGCTTCTAGAGACGAGCTTACTTTAAACCGAAGAAACCGGTGTCGTTGCTTTTGATAGCCAACATGGTTCGTCGCTCGTAGATGTCGCAGTTAGCAGTGATGTGCAGCTTCCCACTTTCAGCTTAGCCCAAGTCTGCGACATGGGATTAGAATTCCCTGCTTACTTTTGAATATGCATCGAAAACGAAGCGAAAGGATTTCAATTCTTCCTGTTGTTTACACAGCAAACGATCAATTGGTTCTTTCTGCCTACGGAGATTACAAAGAACATAATTTCCCATTATCAAATAACACGCTGGTCTACTGTCTTGTATTAAGCCGCACTCGTGTGTGGCTCACAAACAACGACCCGATCCCATTGACTTTCTGTGCACCGCTGTTTTCGCACAATCGTGTGCCTTAGAATGGCTAACTAACCAACTATGCCGTTCATCGTCAAGGTGATGCCATTCTCGTTGAGAAAGCTGAAATAGGCGAGATTGTCAAGCCTGGAAATATCTACGATATGTAAGTCACAACCCACAAAAGATTAACTTCATCCAGACAAGCAGAGTGGCGAATGTTCAGGATAATCTATCGACCTCGAAAATGCTCTATTGCCCGACGAAAAGTTCATAGTAATGAAAAGTGATCCAATATGATACTCGTGTCAGCACACGTTTTCTCGACCCTTCAAGACTACTTTTCTTCTCTTACCCGTTACTTTTATCAAGACACTAAAACTCCGTGCCCTATTTCCATGTCGTTGCTGTCTTTTTTCTCTCTATGCATTGTATTCTACCCCTTACGCGGACGCTTATATAATAATAACTCTAATATGCTGACATATATAGGCTTTGAAAGAAGAGAACACTTCTTGTGTTCTCGCCCGGAAATTTACTAAAGCCATTTAGCTACTGTACTTAAGGCTTTTAATTGTATTCTAACAAAGAACGGAAGAACGTCAAGCTTTTGCAAATCAAAAAAGCCGAGCAAAGGTGAAAATCCTTGCAATGAAAAACGCGAATAACTCTCTAGTTAGTAGAAGCAAATTCTACTCTCTATCTATAAGGAAATTAGCCGAGGAAGCTAAGCCCAAGTTGGTTGATAATTCAGTTATATTTATTTTTCCAAACGAGGTATTTGACTATTTTGTCTCTAAGAAGAGCTGCATTTAAGATTAACCAATCTTTACGTCAGCAGACGGCCGTCGGAAGAAAATTACCTTATTTTACTACTTGGTTCTGCGGAAGAATCTCACATGTCGTGATTTCAATCTGTGGCAGCGCCAAAGGACCAGAACCGTCTCGCGGAGGGCGCGCCGATCGACCGAGAGTACCACAAAATGGCGATATTATGGCGCCGTCATAGTGCCACAGTGTATATCCGTAATTTCAAACTTCAACGGGAAAATCCCAACACTCGTTGCCTCCAGCGAAGAGCTGAACACCCCTGTAAGTACTATTAGTGAAACTCTTTTAATATGCACTCAACAATGTAAAGTACTAATTTTGATAAACAGCTCTACGCTGATGGGCCTGGAGATTAGACAAAAAGCCGCCCAATACAGGGTTGTTTCTTGCTCTTCTCCAGGAGGGCGCTTCCCTTAAGGGATCACCCTCTTGACGAAGAGCAATAAAAAATCAGAGAGAAAGATAATGTTTTACTTGTTTTTGATTCAGAAGCGGTCAATAGGAAGATCTTACTCCCACTAGTCACTTCCCACCTGCTCTTTTTAGGAGCAGGTGGAAAACTACTAGTGGGAAGAAGATCTTAATTATCTATCCGGTTGATACTGATCATAGCCTTGCCAGGGCAAGGTGCGTATTTCTTGCTCTTCCTCTACGACTAGTCGCTTTCCACTTGCTCTTAAAAGAGCATGCTCTTTCCCCTGCTAGATGGTGAAAAGCGACTAGTCGCAGGGGAAGAGAAAGAGCGACGCACCTTGCGCTGGCAAGGCTATGATTAGCACCAATCTGATTATATAATAAAGTCGACTTCGTTGCCGCCTAAATGATGCATTCTAAACGTAGCCAAGTCAAGCACCGGAAACCCACCCAACGAGGAGGCCCCAAGGCCTAAGGCTCGTCGGCTGGGTCAAGAAATGTCATGACGTTGCAGGCTTGATACATACTCGTTTTTAAAAGAGTATATAAATGTTTTGATCTTTACTTATCGTATCCCAGTTCTTGGACTGAAAGTAACTTCTAGAGTCATGAATAAATTCGTTAAGTCCCAAGCGAGCGCTCAGGGTCCCTTTAAAACCCATCACCTTCGTTGCCAGTTGGACCATCTGATCCCTGCACGAACCACAACTCCGTTGCGGTCTCCAGCATTTCATACTAGATCAAACATAGTTCCATAAAAATCGCTAACATTCTTCTCTAACCGTCAAACCCGGCTTGTTTCTCAAAAGACGCCTGCAGGATCAAAAGACCACGACGGAGAGAAGGTTGGGTGGGCACGACTCCAGCGCGTCAACCCGGCTTGGTCTCATCCGACCGGATCATGATTGGCCTCGTCCTCGGGTACTGAAATACCCTCGATTTCAGCCACGAAACGTTGGGGGATCCTGCGGCCATATGTTTTATGTTACGATGCCAAGGTGTCACGCTTCGCCCATCAGGATCTGAACATCTTGATACACGTAAAGCCAACCCTAAACTCAAATGAAAGAAACTCAGCCCACTTTCGGAGGTCTAATGACCCCGAGACAGCAGCATGTCGCTATAAAACAAGCCAAACGTCAATTCCACCCTCACCTAAGCAGTCAAAGTACCCCAGCATAGCATCTTCAAGTCCCCCGCCGCTCATCACCCACGTTCCTGGGCCCGTCCGCACTTCCCCCCGCCCACTACGCCGAGTCATAGTCTGACCCACCCTTGTCAGGACTGTCTCCGCTACCGCTGTTGCTCCCACCCCCTCGACCATCCCGGCGTCCGATCTTCTTCTTCTTATTTTTCTTCCTAGGAGCACTTATCCGTCTTTTTCTCGGCCGAAATTTTGGCCCGTGCACGGTCATTTTGTCGATATTGCGCATCCTCCTTGAACCTCCTCCTCTTCGCCTACAGGCTACTCGCCGACTTCATGTAGATCCGCACCACCCTGCGCATCGTCCTGTTAGCCTCTTTTCCACCTACCTCTTCAGCCTCCTCATAGTAGTACATCCTCATACACAAAATCCCGACCGCCTTCAGTAAATTCCACTGATGCACCGCCAAAAACCCACTCATCTTCTCCGCCTGCTCAGATTTTTTCGCCGCCGTCCTCGTAGTTTCCGTGCAGTGCAACCCCCCCCGCCGTCAATCCCACTTCCACCCAATACCCCACGCTGTTCCTAACCAGGCCCTCGTAGTGCATGGGGGCACATTTACTTCTCCCTCTGGAGTGGCCTTGGGCACAGGACAAATATTAATCTTGGGCGGAAATAAGGAAAGCCTGCTCCCGTGCGATACCCCAACGAACCGTAGGGCTCACCCGTCATCCTCGACACCACCTCGTCACACATCTCCCCAAACAGCAACGACAGTTCCCCTGGCAACTCCCCCAAATTCTTCTCCTTCTCAGCATCCCCCTCCCAGTTAAAGAATATGGCCATGCTCTGGACTTTCGCGAGAACTTTCCCGATATACGCACCAGAGTCAGGGTCCATGATGGACTGCGGCCTACCGACTTGCGCAAGGCTCCTGGCACTGACTTAGCAACTTAGCTCAGGGTTGAACGAGGTGAAATCGCGGCCAGCGCGACTATTTTTCACGACCCCGGCGCGTCAACCCGGCTTGGTCTCATCCGACCAGATCATGATTGGCCTCGTCGTCGGGTACTAAAACTAAAATACCCTCGATTTCAGCCGCGAAACGTCGGGGGATCCTGCGGCCATATTTCTCATGTCAAAATGACATGGTGTTACGCGTCCCTCTCCAGGAGCTGAACATCTTCATACATGTAAAGCCATCCCCGCACTCAAATGTTAAAGCAAAAACAAAAAAGAACGAAAAAAACATTGCGCTTCCCCACGAAGCAATTTCAACTTCGCGAAACTTTCGAAAACTTTGCTGTTCGAGTCAAAACATGATGTTTGAAGATTTTTAACACTGCTGCACGTGGTTCCTTTCCGAGTCGACCTGCGCGACACCCGCCGTGCCTGCGCCGTCGCCTTTCGCCAATGCGCCGCTACCATGTTCTCCCTCCCTGTCGCTGCCGACGATTTCGCGGCTGGCGCCATTTCGCGCGAGAGCGTTTGTCAAAAAAGGCGAACACGGCTAGCTATCATTCTGATGCTAAATTGGATCCTCCAGTACCGGAGCAGGGCGCGATATTGCCGGAGAAGGGCATTCTGATGACGGAGAAAGGCGTGTTAGTCGAAAATAAGCCTCGGGGTTTGAAGCGAGAGAAACCAAGTCAGCGTCAAAAGAGAAGGTAAAAAACTCTGCTAAGAAATAGCCTGCACCAAAAATGCAAGGCACCAGAAAAGAAGTCCAAGACTGGTGGGTCCTCGGCCAGTTTATTTTCGTCGAAGAGGCGCTAGCCAGACTTGTTTATGTAGGTCCAACTGCCACCATCTATCGAAGCTGCGGCCCACGCCGTCGACGAAGACGCCGCCAATGCCTCCGCCGAAGCGGCGTCCACTTCGCGGCAGGTTGATTCCTCTGACCCATCTGACGACGACAGCAGTCCCGGCAGAATCATGACCCCTTTCGGCCCTTTTCCCTCCTCAGAATCAGGCGGCGAGCCGCGGAACGAAGAGCTGGACCCAACGCCTGAAGAATCTCTCGCTGCAACAGTTTCAAACGCTACCGCTGCCGCAGACGCACCGGTCACAGTGCGGCAGTTCGCGCGGATCAGCGCTCCCTGTCCGATGCATATGCTTTTAATTTCCGACGATTTGGCGGCTGTCGCAAATACCAGTGATGATGTTCACTCCATCAACCGCTGTCGCCCTTTCTGAAATCGACCAGGTGCCCCATCTCGTCCCTACGGCCGCCCCGGACTTCATTGACTTTGCGGCCACAGTATCCAACCATTCCCTCCAAGCCGGCACGGAGTTTTTCGACCAGCCAGTCGGTTTGTTCTTTTGCTCGTCATCCAGGCTATTATGGCTGCGCAATCCCATTCCCAACGCCGCCAGGCAGTCGTCCGAATGGCTGTTAAGCAGCGGCCAGGGTAGTCTCTGGATCGCAAACGCCGGCGCCTCCTGGATCGCCGATTCTGCCTCATACCGTGCAGCCCTCAACATCGCCAGCCGCCAGGACCCAATTTCCGACCTCCCCGACACCCCGGCCCCGTCAGACACCGCCCCAAACACTTCCAGCGCTGGGCCAGCCACAGGCAGGCACTAGCATGTCCAAGCCCCCATCGATGCTGCCTCCTACCACCGCCAAGCTGTGCCCATCCTGGTTGTAGGACGCCTGCTCGGACCGAACGCGAGAACTTGCGCTGGCCGTGATACGGAGGAGAGCTAACGCGAATGTCGCGCGAACTACCGACTACGTCTTTAATGCTCCATTTTTCACAGCTCCCAATCCCATGCCCCGATCCACCCCGAACGCAGATACCTTCTTTCCTCTGACCGTATCTGTCGCCTCCGTCCAGATGTTCTCCCTTCCCTCTTATTCACTATTTGGCTCTTTATCCCGCTCCTGTACGCTCACCCGGGCGTGTCTGTGGTAGCTTTGGGGTCGATGCAGCTAGCGGTATCAGCTGCACCGACGGTTAACGAGGTTCCACTTCTGAGTGAACTTGTGTCCCTCCTGCGTAGCGCGGCCCGACCACACTCTTGCCAAATGAAAAGGTATTGGAAGAGTCTCTGCCCGGAGCGGTGGAGAATCGCCCTCTTAGCGGTGATCATCTTCTTCATCAACACCAATTCCAAGGACAAGACCAAGATCAAGACAAGAAAAAATACCCTCAGCTACATCTATAACCACCTGCTACACCTCACCCCGCGCTAACACCGCACCTCATCCTCAGCCTCCAGCCAACGCTCTTGGAGGCCGCGCGCCGAGGTGAATACGCCTGCCAGCCATGTCCTTGGCCGAACTGCTCCGCAGAGCGACAGACCATCCCCAAAGGCGCGCCAACAACCTCGCTGCATGGCGCGCGCACACCGCGTATCACTACGAGTTTCTGCGTGCCGCTCTACGTCCGCCCACCCACATTTTTGATGGACCCACAAACGGTCTCGCTCCCTAGGCGATCGCCGCTCGCGTGGGATGCCTCGAGCGCATGGCCTCCATCGCCTGCTGGCGAAACTGTGCAGCATGCGTCATGATGCGCAAACCTGCGCCCTTCGGGCTACCAAAGGACACCTTCGAGCGGAAATGGAGATTGGTCTGCGATCCAGCATCTCCCTACCGCCCACTCGAATCGCCAGCCACGACTCTTTCCGTAAAATCCGCAACCATATACCGCCGCGGCAAACAACGCCATTCGTCGCCTACACACAATAACCATCCCTCCCCCACTGTAACACCCACCGCGGGCCTGTACGCTCACACCCAACGATCATGGTCATGGGAAAGGCATCGCTCTCTCGATCCCGCGTTTTTGGACGCATCCCTGCGTTGTGCATGGAGGCGTGCCGTAGCTTTCTAAAGTTCTACTTGCGTCGATGCGTTCGCCTCGCCATGACTCACCACAAGTTACTGTCGCTTTGCAGGATCTCGAGCTCACCACCCTTGCACTTGCGCGACGCCTTTAACAAGGCGAAGACTGGAAGGGTAATGAGGTCCGCTATACGGACGCCTTCCGCGCACGTATCACTCTCGCTTGTAACGGTGGAGATGCCCTCGTTCAACTTTGGCACGAGGCCATCGACTCTGCCGCCGGCGAGAAGAATTGGCTGAGGCGCCACTCTTCTTCTTTTTCGAAACAGCAGCGAGACATCTCCATCGCCTCCAAGCAACTTGAGTGAGCGCGCGACCTACAGTAGCTCCCTCCGCCTCCTACTCCACTCATCTCCGGCCTATATGGATGATGAGACAGCTCAGGCGGCGCTACTGTATCTGCATCCCGCCCGCGTCCCCGTACAAATCCTCCCGCCCAGCTCGCTCCCTTCCGCAACTACCCTGTCGCGGAAGCTGCTGAAGAACGTGCTGCGCGCCGGATGGACGATCACTCTGCCGGGGGACCGGAAGGCATGCCGGTGCTGCACATTAAGCTCCTTGTCCGGCTCCGCACGGGCGAGACCACAGAAAACTCCGGTCCCGCGGCACTCCACGACTTCGTGTGCCTCATGGCGGAAGGCGGCTTGAGCTCTGGCGCAGCCAAATTCTACTCCTGGGCTACGCTTCTCGCTTTCACGGATCTAAACGGAAAGGATTGGCCTATTGCTATCGGCACGACTGCCCTCCGCCTCTTCTCGTGCTTCCTCATGAAGCTCGCACTTCCGGGCACGCGCGAATATTTCGCCCCGCACAAGATCGCCAATTGTGTGCCGGCAGGCACGGAGGTTGCCATCCATTCTTTCCGCGAAACTCTGGAAAAGTTTCGCTGGGATCCCGGCAGGGTAGCTACCTTCATTGATACACGAAACTCTTTTAATGAGATCGACCGCCAGCGCATCCTTGAAGAAGTTATTGTCCATTCGCCGGGCATTGCGAGACACGTCCACATGGTGTACGGCTGTGCACCATGTCTCGTCGCTCGCGGCCGACTGATACAGTCCCTGCAGGGAACTCTGCAGGATTATCCACTTGATATGTATCTTTTCTCCCTCGTCCTGCCGCCTCGCATTGACGAGCTGCAGGAAAAGTGCAAACTCGACCTCAACGTCTGGTGCGCAGACTATGGCACCCTTGTCGGACACGTCCGTCAGATATCCGAGGCATCGCGCATCCTCCGCACCAAGGTCGCTGCCCTCGGCTATCACCTCGAGGTTAAAAGTCAAAGATATTGTGGCCAACCGTCGATGTCAGTCTTCTGGACGACCTCCCTTTCGATTTTCTCGAATATGAGGACGTCCTCGAGCTCTTTTGCCCGGCCATTGTTTTCAAGTACCTCGGCGCGCCAGTTGATAACGACTTGTACGTCGAGCAGTATCTGCTCGAGCGCATAGCGCGCATCGACAACCTCCTTTCAGCCGTCGAGGCGCTCTTCGACCCGCACATTTCCACACACATGCACAGAATCGTGCATCTGTGGTGCAAGTCGTCCAAATCCTCCGCGCAACTCCATATGAGCATGCCGCGCCTCTGCTCGATGAGTTCGGCGCAAAGAAGTGGATGTGGATCAACCGCCTGCTGCCAGTCGCTTCTGACCTCCCGGATGAGTCCCTGTAGTAATTCCCGCTTGACATGCGCAATGGAGGCCTGTGCTACCTCCCGGCACAAGCGGCCGCCATCCCCGCATACGTCGGGTCTAAGATCGACACCTCGCATGCCGTCGCCATGCTCCCCGGACATCCGTCCGTGTAAGACATGTCAGCGCCCCTTCCCGCTCTCCTGAGCAAGTGCTACGACGACTTTGATGTCCTCGCCAAAGAGAGCGCACTCGTGCATTCGCTCCTGCAGAACCCTGGACATAGTCAACAAACCATTTCTAGGGCAGAGCAGGAGCGGAGATCTGAACGCTTCTGGCCACCGGCCGATATCGCTGCCAAAGATCTCTCGTTTGATGACCAAGTCAAGCGATCAAGATTCAAGTCTATCACCACCAGAGAGGCCCGTTCCTGGCAGAACAAATTGCCAGGCCGGCAAGAGCTCACACAAGAGACTTGGACGCTGTAGCTCGGCACTGGATTCGTGCCGCAGTATACGACCGGCAAATCGATGGCTCCAAGCCTCGATGCAAGCACTGCGACCAGCCTATTCACTGCTTTGTCTGGCATTCTATGGCCAACTGTGACACTGGCTATCGTAGCCAGTGTCACAGTTGGCCATAGAATGCCAGACAAAGCAGTACATAGGCTGGCCCCGTGACGGGCGCACGGCGCGCCATAACTCTGGCGCCGGTGCGCTCCAGAAAGAGAAGATCCCGGAAGCTGGAATCGCCTCGCGACTCGAAGAGACAGGGATCATGCCCGATGCTGACGATCACCCGGGCGACTTCTATGTCACGACGTCGTCTGGTTTCTTCGACGCCGCCTACTCCTCCGCGGTCTTCGATTTTACTGTGCATTGGGCCATCCCTGACAGTGGCCGATCGAACGCCATCCTCATCCGCAGCTGCTCCACTCCAGGGGAAGCTGCATGGCAGAGGGGCGCAAGTTCTCCGACTTCGCCCGCAGGGAGCAAGAGACTGCGCTCGTCTTCCTCAAAGACAAATGTATCACTTGGAAGAGAGTCTTCCAGTTCCGTCCATTCGGGATGGATACCTTTGGTGCTTACGGCTCTGAAGCTAAGAAAGCTGTTGACCAGTTCGCAGCGACCAAGGCAAGTCGGTTTAATCAATTGATCGCATCATGCTGCCGTAAGATCCTCCAGGAGATAAACATCGCACACATTGCTACAAGCACGAAAATTCGGAGCCGTCGGCCTCAGCCTCGACCTCTAGATCTTTCCCATACAGCTTTGGGAGAAATATGGAGCTTGAGCGTACTGCTTGCAGTTTTAGAGGCCTGTGATTAGCCGAAATTTTCGCGAACGAGTCATGCCAGGCCTGTTTAAATTAGGGTTTCCACTTAAATACCTGAAATAAGCTCTTTGAGGGCTAGGGCTTTTATTTTTGCTAAATCAGGGCTTTAAGGGCTTTCCAGATTTACTCATAGATCAGGCTGCTTTGCAAGGCATTTAGTTGGTACTAAAAGTAACTAAGCATGTGAACACACCACCGACACACTTTTATCAGCGCTAAGTGCCTTTAGGGGCAACGTTGACAATTAAAGCTTTGAAAACAACGTCTTTTCATATTTTCTTACCAGCCTTGGTCCGAAACACCGGTCAAAGTTTCGGCTCAGAGCCCAAATGGCACTCTATATGGATCTGTAAGCATGCTTACAGAGCCTTATTTAAGGGCGGGTCCGGCATCCAGCTTCAGGGCTTTAAGGGCTTTTTTTCCAAAAGCCCTGATCTAAACAGGCCTGACCATCACTCTCAGCATCGGCCTCATCAAAAAGAGCTCCAGAAGCGGCAAATAATTATACCAAACAGGAGGTTGGGTATCAATATTTACCGCTTCTGGAGGAAGATGTTTTTCAAGCAAATACAGCAAGTTCTCCGATTATATTGCGGGTAGACGTGTTGGAAAGCTGTCATCATGTCACAATGTTACTGTTATAAATATAGTATCGGTCTACTTTACAGTAAGTACCGTTACGTATACATCAGTCAACTTAAGTATCGTCACTAGATATAAGGAGTCTACTGACTTCTTCCATCTAATAAAGAAACTATCTGTTTACCTGTAAAACAGGTAATGGACAGATTTCCGCTTTTGCGGAAATTAACAAAGTAAATCGGTCAGAATAGTGACGACTAGCAAACAGACAAAGGAATCTTATAAACAGACATCAAACAAAAAAATGATATCCCGTCACCAAGAGATATCACAAGAAAAATGTCCGATGGAAATGCGGCAAATGTAACCCAGAGCGTAGTCAACACTGCGCAAATTAGCGCAAAAGCAAAAGCAGAAGCTAAAAATACGGCAGCCATTTGGGCAGACAAGATAGATACTGAAGGATTGATAATTCTCGAAAGTATGATGGGAAACTTTAAATCTTGGAATCCCAACTTTCGCAATGAATTTATGAAAAGAGATTGCTTGGACACAATCAAATTTTATCATAATCCAAACGAAAAATTGTCGGTCGTATCAAACAAAAATGTAGCTTTGTTTCTAAAGAAAAGTGTAAACAGCGGCCTGTTTCAAATGATAGAAGACAAAAGCGCTTGCATTACATACAAATAATTGGTGGACATGGCTCCTGACCACAGTTCAATCATGCGTGATAACCTGGCTGAAGCAACTGACGTAAGTACACATGATATGAAGTCATATGTCATAGAGCATCAAGACATTCAAAGTCGTCTGATGAAATCAGATCCTATGGGATCAGCAGAGGCTTCAACTCATTCAGCACACATGAATCGTCTTTTGGATGGGATATCGGCTGAACAGAAACTATCAACGAATTACCTCTTTTCGACATGGGAAGATCGAAGCAAAGAAAATACAAAAGATTTCTTTAAGGTAGGACTCAAGCTGTCTAACGATTTGGGTACCAATGATGGCATACTGGAAACAGCGGCTGCTCTCGGAAAGAACCAAGGCACGCCAAAACCCAACTCTGAAAATTGCCCCAAGCACCCGTATCTATTTCAAAAATGGGCTAAGTGCGATCTAAACCCCAATACGACTGATCCAATTGGAAGAGAAAAGCGCAAAGAATTCAAACTAGCACGCACGGCAAGTGGAGAAGATGGTTACAAGAAAGGCCAAGGTTACAAGGTTACCAAGGACGACGAGACCAAGGCACTCAAGGCACAGCTGGCAGCAGTAAATCAGACATGTAAGGTAGAAACAGAACCTACTGACGAAACAGTAATAGATATGTTTGCGGCTCTTCGTAGTTCTCTAGAAACCATAGCCGCAAACAAAGTAAATGGCCCAGTGTCCGAGACCCACTATACAATCGCACCTCGTAACATTATAGACTCCGGCGCAAGCATGTCATTCGTTAGAGTTTATAGTGCGATAACGAAACCAACGAAGCACGTGCGATCGATAATCACAGTAGAGGGCCACACTACAAAGAGTACGCACTCCGGAAAACTACAGATCACAGAAGGCAGTCAACCTATCTTTGTTTCGGCGCTAGTAGTACCAATCTTCAAAGAAAATCTGATATCTGTGGGGCAAATGACTACGGCGCATAACATTCTCTTTACAAGCGATGGTGCATATTTACAAGACACTTTCTATCCTAGCCGAAAAGCAAAAATAATTGGAGGCCGCGGCACAGATAATCTTTATACAACTTCCAAAGGGAATGTCAGTGGTACGTCATCACTGCACGTTACGCCTGCAACACTACGGTACCAGCTAATCTACCCTTACACGATACTTTAAACCACGACAACCCAAATTCAGTCCAAGATTTTTAAGCGAGACTACCCAAACTCAGCTGCGTTCAATCTCAACCAGCTCAACAAAGAAAAAGAGAAAAATTGCCAGAGCTCCGAATCTTGTCTAATAGTAAAAGCTAAACGAAATCCTTTTGGAGAAGTGATGATAAAGAATGATGAAGCTCTCGGCGCAGTTTCCACTGATACCACAGGGCCTATCACACCAGTTGGTCATGACGGCAACGTATATATCCAGCTTGTTGTAGACGAAGCCACGGGACACACGCAAGGTTTTCCATTGAAAAAGAAAAATGAAGCAGCGGCAGCAATTCTGAAGGGAATCAGGCGATTTGAATTGGCAGTTGGCAAGACCATAAAACGCTTTCACTCTGATGACGCGAAGGAGCAGAGAGAAAAAGCTCTACTAAAATAATTGGAATCCAAAGTCGCAAAAGTGTCTTTGACAGCGCCAAACATCTCTCAACAAAATTCAAATGTAGAACGGCGCTTCAGCACAGTATTTGCAGCCACACGAGCAGCATTGGAAGTCAGCGGTCTTCCGAAAACCTTGGTCAGCAGCGTGTTTTAATGCAATAGATAAGTCAATTTTCATCCAATCAAAAGAGGCGAAGGCCAAACAAAGAGTCGAAACTCTGGCATTACTGGTGAAACTTAATCAGCAAAGCATCTATTGCCATTTGGGCAACAAGGGTATATCTTGGATACGACTCCAAAGAAGAATAAGTTAGAGGACCGAGCGCTCAAAGCTCGGTACCTCAGAGCCACTTCTGAAACACAGTATACTGTCTTAGTACCCGAAAAGGAACCATTCGGCTAGTAAGAAGCTGTGAGTTTCTTCTCGAAGAAAACATGTCGAAGCTTCTCATGAAACAAAATCAAGAAACGCACGACGAGGCACAAGCTTATGAACCCTGTTGCGATTGGGTGATGCATCCGGCCAATAGAGCTCTTAGGGCCAAGATAATTTTTGTTGCACGGCAAGTTCAAGGGCCTTAAAGCACTGGGGCAAAAAAAAGTGCACAAACAATTTGTGTTTGTATCAGACAACGATGGTAAAGCGGTAAGATCTTTTTCTCAGCAAACAAATGATTCAAATAAAGGTCAGAGTGTAGCACAAAAGGAAGACTTTAAGACTGCGGAGTCAGCAGCAACAGCTTCAACGTTCGCAGACTTGAAGGGACAGAAGGAAGAACCATCATCAATGCAAAGCACAAGAGCGCACGAGTAAATATATCCAGGCAGGTTATAACAATCATCGACAAAACGACGCCACAGCCAACACCAACTAGCCTAGCAAGCGCAATGACCTCAAGTGACTCATCGCAATGAGCGAAGGCGTGGGACGCCGAGGTGCTACGACAAAACGATGACCTTATGTGTGGACGCTTGAAGAGCAGCACGCCGATGACAAGACACTACCATACATAACGACGTTCCGATATAAGACGAATCAATACGGTGGATTTGAAAAACACAAAGTCAGATGCGCAATAAGGGGCGATAGAATGAGACCAGGTATAGACTTCGACGAGACAAGAACGGCTTCCCACATGCCTTCGCAAGCGGGAATTCTATTTCTGCTCACATCGGCGGCAGCAGAAGGGTATTAGTGGAGTCGTGAGACATACCAGGGGCATACATGAAAGCGCCTAACAACTTTCGCTTCAGAGTCACGAGGAAACAACCTCCAATGGCAGAAGAGAGCTACAGAGCACCAGGGAGGGTGTGCGTGCTCCGACGAGCTATGACTGGAGACCCAGCGGCGAACGCGCAATGGGACACGTAGCGTGAAAATTGGCTCAGCAACTGGGGTTGTCAAAAGATGCTCGCTGAACCATCAATGTTCTGGACCGCAACAAATAATGCTGTGGCCAGAATGGAGGTCGGCAATGATGATTTTTTGGTGACAGCACCAACACAGGAAGATTTGAACAAACTGTCAGCACCCTCGAACGCCTGGAAAATCAAGATACCAAAACTTTCAAAAGAGAACCTAATCAATACCACAATTTCAAGGACAGACAGAATGCCAAAAATCTCGGAAAATTCAAGTGAAACAGAGGATGCACCGATGAGCTTCCAGCACGTAGGGCAAAACATTGAAATGCTGCCATGTGACGGAATCCAGATCAGCAATCCAAAAATCATTCAAAAATTAATCGCAGATAACGATACGCTAGAATGTAACTCAAAATTAACACCGTACATAGGGGTGGACTGCTCGAAACCCAGGTGGGTGCATACCCACCTGGACCCGCCTGGGTACCCAGGCGGTCCTAGATCTCGTCGAATGATACCCATATTAGTTTTTCAAACTGTAAGCAGGGGTTTCATACTGTAAGCAGAGGTATGAT